>JAAXYX010003210.1:0-15056 GCA_036851915.1 Ptenothrix huangshanensis | reverse complement strand
AACTGCCTCCCTTATCTACTACAGCAAGCAAGGTTGTCAAAACGTTTTGTAATTATGTGATGTTACTGCTTGCTTTGGAATTGGAAATACGCAACGTTGCTCTTAGCGCGATGTGGAAATGCGCAGCCTTGCTTTTACTACAGTTTAGGATTTACGCAACTTTGCATCTTCGCCGACGATATGAGGGTTATTTTTTAATAATCTTAATATCCCCTACTTTTACATTTTCCGCATTTACAATACAATCCATACAAACCAATTTTGAAAATGAGAGTGACACCCGCTGATCTTCGATGGAACATCAAAATGTACAAGATAATGTCAGCCTTGAATCTTATCTTGGTTGATGTAAACACAAGCGGTGATTCAGTTCAAATTAGTCTCAAATCGTTTAGGAAACGATTATGCTATGTCGTTTGGCTCATTATCCTAGCAATACACTGTTTGGTTTTCACCATTTCCTGGGCACGCGTTAGTCTTTATCCACATCCATCGGATAATTCCTACTACTCGTTCTTTCCCCCACTTTGCATCATTATTACTCTTATGTCCTTTTCTGTCAAGGTTCATGCCCTGTTAAAATACCCAGACTTGACGGTGATATTGACTCAGGAGATATTCAACGGAATAACTGAAGAAGCATCTAATTGTGGTACAAAATAATTAACCCATCTGTTACTAAACTTTAATATTCTTTATGCATGGATGATTGATCACGTTTTTTACATGCCCTATGAAATACTTTAGATGGTGACGAAACAAGCAGTACAGCGAATAAATGTGTAAAATTATTTTTCGTATACCTGCCGTTTTGCATTAATTTTGCAGCATACTTTGTTTTGCCAATGTACTTATTTGAAGCAAGGATTCCCATCTATTCATACTCAGTGGCCTACTACATGTTCAACCATGAAGGTTATGTGGTTTTCTTCCCCTGCATGCTCCTAGATATGCTCCTATACCACCTTATGTTTTCTCTACCATATGAATACATATTCTTGGTCTTGGCATCTCTAAACCGGGCAAGTAATTTCTTGAACAGCTGGTTAGTTGATTTGCAGAAGCTATCCATTCAAATCGGGTAAGAGTAAGACACTTGTTTCCTAGTTGTTATAAGCACCATAAATGTATATTTAACAACAATTATACGCCCGTTTTTATAATTTTAGTGAGGCGAGCCAGGAGTCGCTGTTCTTGGAGTTACAAAGTTGCTGCAGTAAATTGCGAGTTATGCAACTCTATCTGAATCTTTTCAATTGTTGTTACTGCTTGTTTAATTTTATAATTAAACAAACTCTCATGCATTTAGCAATAGTCCTTTTGTTCTTTTCCATCCGCTATTACGACTCGTCACCTATGATTGCAATATTTGGACTTTGCTGCGGAGTTGAAAGTGCATTATTGTTTGTACTCATGTTTGACAAAGCGTTTCAGCTGCCTAATTTGGCAATGGATGTGAACAACCTTGGAAAAGAATTTTGGAAAAAAGTGATTTGTATAAATATTTTGTGGTTCCATTCGAAATGTTCAGTTAAAGATACCGCGTGTAAATGTAAATATGCATAGTAAATAATAAAATGTAATTCATACAAATCATGCTTATTATATAATAACATTGTTGCAATTTTTTCAAAGCATTAACTGATAGGCTTCATGTTTATTTAATTTCAAATACGTAAATGTATTTTACACTAAATAGTTTTAAGTTTTCTGGCTGCTTATTGCATCGCCTGGAATCTTCGCGCTTCGTTTCCCAGAACAATGATTTGACATTTGACGAAGGCCTGGGTTTTCATAATGCCCGTTCTGCCCAATTTTCACCTAGACTATTGTTGATTACTGAAAGTCAGAAAGGTAATATTGCTTAAATCAATTTTAGTAGCAATCAATGCAAGCAATAGTTACAAACATTTCATCATTTGAATTATCCTTAACACCATAAAATATCTACCGCGTTCTCTTTATTTAAGTACAAAACTCACTTATGTAATTGCCTAGTCTTCCTTCAGTATTAATGTCAATGCAAACTTCTAATTTTGGTATAGCCGATGAAAAGCGTAGTCAAGTGAGTTGTGCCAACAATAACGTCTTCCCTAAATTCTCTAGCTATTCTTTCTGACACTCAAAAATTCTGATTCTCAACGATACCAAATATAATCGAAACCCCGACAACAAATATTAAAAAACTAAATTAACTTTTACCAAGACCCAGTCGTACAAAAACAGTTTTCAACTTTGATAATCACAATCTCCATTTTCGAATTTCGACCCTATTTTATTCATGAGACACTCCTCCCCTTGTCATTTTTTATCATTTTTCTCCTAGCCCCTACCCCCTAAACCCATGACGTCATGTATGCAAGCTCCCTAATTAGTTGATACCCTCCTCCCTTAAATTGATGACGTCATATGTGAATGGCCCCGCACGTAATTTTTGCATGCATCCTAGGTGTTCGTCAGGCTTATTAGAACCGTAATGGTGCTGAACTTTGGCAACATGAAAATCGCATTTTGCGTAGGTTGAACAGGAGACCGCATGGCAAGTTGTGGAGTTATGCAACTAGTTGGGAAGATCAAGTACGAAGGACAAATCTTCTACGCAGCAGAAAAGGCAATATTACGAATTTAATTAATTAATTGTTGTTGCGCGATTTGTAATCGTACTAACTAAATTAAGTCATTAGCTATGTGCAGCCAGTTCTGCGCAGTACTTTGATTTAAATTGTAGTCAAGTGCTTCAGAGTTTTTGTTGCTTGTTGGTGACATAACGCATTTTCTGTATCAGCAGGCAAGTCAAAATGGATTCATTCTAATCTGCCAATTTGCATGTGTAATTAAATGTTTTTCGGAACAATTTGAATACAACGAATACGTATTGTACCTTCCTATCGTTTTTCATTTTTTTAACATTCAAAATTTTTATGTTTACAGGCAGGCTGTAATCAGTTTGTGACATTTGACTCTAAATTGCGGGAAAATGTCCTCATTAGAGCCAGGTAGTTTGAGAGGTCAGGAGGCTCCTACCGTCGAGGACGAGAGGACTAGCAGTAAAGAGATGCAAGACGAAGAGAACAGAAAGAAATTGAAGATTGAAGGAGGTACTCTCGTTGTCCGTGAAGATGCTGATTGCAATGGTGAACCTCCGACTCCGACTGAAATCCCACCTGAACGATTGGTCTTTGGAATTGAATTGGTAATAAGTTAATGAGTAATAATCACTACGTTTAAAGCTTTAAAAGCACTCTAATGATAAGTTTTACAGAGTATTGATTACTTGATTATTGATTGATTTTAATGATCTTGACAACCGAGTGATTAAACCAGTGAATTTTTTCATAATTGTTTTACCATTCTATGTTCTAGCTGCACTCAATGATACTTGAAGCCATGGACGATTCCGACCTCCTGCACATTGCTCGACTAGTGAACATGCATTGGCACTCCGTAGCAACGAAGATTCTTCAAACCCGCTATCAAGGATCCATTAGATTCGATTTTGATAAGAAACGCAGTTTCTGGTGTCGGGATATCCTTATGGAAGAGGAAGAAGGATTTAATTCAGATGGGAGGAATACACTTGTTGCTCTGACAACCCTCATGTGTAATTCGCTAACCGAACATTTCCCAGTCACAGATTTTACATTCATTGTGGGGTCCCTCGACTCTTTAGACCTGCAACAGTTCCTCAATATGCATGGATCTTGCGTGCGTCAGCTTGAACTTCGAGGCTATGACAAATTTCAAGAAAATGATTCGGTTTCGAAATATCTTAGAAAATTATTGACACTTCCAAACCTGATTCGTTTGCGTTTGGACTTAGACGATTGGCTGGAACTCCGTAGAGGAGCCTTCTTATTGGAAAACGTTGAACTATTCACAAATGATAACAGTGATAAAAGTATTGAATTGGTTACTCTACCCAAACTCAAACAAATACAAACATGGTCTTCCCAAAAACTTTTGGAATTGATTCAAGCTTCTCCTACGTTGACGCAAGTTTCCCTTACTAATTTGACCCTCCCGATTATTGAGTACCTAATTGACTCCAGCCGGCTATCACTTTTGAAAGATTTCATGTTTAATTGTGACGCAGGGGAAGAAGAAGCTTTCGAGAAACTTGCCGATGCAAAATTGAAAATAGAAAGAATCGCTGTTAACTTGAACCCGCATCATTTGAATGACCAAAATCTGGAAACTTTGTCTCGTATTTCTCAGTGTTTGGAAAATATTTTGGAAGCAAGTTCAGAGTCATTGGAAAGTGTGACTTGGTTTACGTCAGCCAATCTTCCTTCCTTCTCCATACCAGTATTGAAAAATGTAAAGACTTTGACGTTCACAGACCGTAGCTGGCTTTTGAGTGATAGTGACCTGTTTTCTTGCAATGAACCAAAATTTCCTCCAGGAACATCTGAGCTATCTTTGATATTTCCTAGTGTTACTCAAGTCGTTTTTAAATATCAACGACACTTCAAAACAAGCTACATTAAAGGTGTGTCAATTTATTCGCAACCACTATTAACTGTAAAAACCCTTACCGTTTCACGGATTGACAGCTTCTCAGCTGAAATGATTGCAGAACTTGCTTGGCTTTTCCCCAATGTATCCAAAGCGGAATTTAGTGGGATTTCCAATTTCCCTCAAAGTTCTAAGTCCATTTGGAAGTTTCTTAACTTGGCCGAACTTTTGCTTGAAGTTAAAACCTTTTCGTACTACAATTTGTACCCTGGTTTGGATATGGGATTTACCGGCTTAACCAGTGGAGCTGTTAAAAAGCTAGAAGTCATGTCTGAAAGTGAAAAGAATGAAAAGCTGAATCGGAATTTGTTACGGAAAAATCCTTCTATTGCTGACTTAACAGGTTTAGTGAAATTATTGAAATCTGCATTTGAGTAATTTGCATGCAATGCATTTAATACGTTATCATAAGCTTCTAATTTGTGTTCTATTTATTTTGTAATAGACTTAACGTTATTAAAAATCAGACTTATTAATAAGAAGCAAGTTAAGTTTGAGAATGACGGGACTGCGTTCATCACAGAGCTCTCAGTTGACTACGCTTTTCGACTTCTGCCCAAACTAATGGTTTACATTGGTATTCGAACGAAAGGAAGGAACAACTACGATCGTAAGTGTAATTATAAGGAACATGTGTATAAGCTAATCATGAGTTCAGGTTTCTTGTGTATTTTGCAATCAAATAATTTCTCTAAACATTTATTTTGCATTTGTACCATTTCGTTTACCACTAATTGATTTTTAGAAATGGTGGAGAGTCTTGGTGAGATTGTTGACTATGGCCGTGGTCAAATCATTTTGGAGGGCAGGCGATAATGATTTTCGCTTCACATGTTTAATTCTCTGGTTCACTTCAGAAGTTCAAAAAGGTGAACATGTTTCAATTTTTACCAAAATACTTTTGTCAAAATAACGCATTTTACAACTAAGTTGATCAAGCCAGAGTTATCCATACTTGATTATATTTATATGAATTAAGCATAATCAGGTATGTTTTATTTTCTTTAAAGGAACCAAAAATTTGAAGGGGATGCATCGACGTTAGCAACTTGAGCAATGATTTAGAAGTAATAATGGATTTTTACTTTCAAAAAAAATAATATTTTGTGAGAAAAGCCAAGCCTTCTGCTAAAATATTCCAAATAATTATATTTGCTTTAAGTTGGAAATCGATTTATAAATGAGTTAATCGTTATACATTATACACAATAGACAGTTTTATACTACTCACATTTTCCAATAAATATCATGAGAATTAATAAATAATTATTGCTGAACCAAAAGCATACATACCACAAACAGCATTTGGGACATAATTGCGGCATGCCAACAGTGGCTCAATTCTACAACAAGTTCCATTATTTGAAAATATGGGAAAGTTAGTTCAATCTGTATATTCATTAAAGAAAAAATTCGGTGTTGAGTTAATTATACGTATTATGGACTTTTGTATGTAACTACAACTTGCCCAATAGAGGTAAGTGGATTTCGCACTTAGCTATTGGGAGCACTGTAAATACCGATAACTTGGTGTTGTGTAGCGTAAGTAGATTGAAGAGTTTGATAATTCAAGCATGCTCAGCATTCTGAAGAAAGCGAAGCTGGATAGCTCCTCTTCAGAATGGGAACAAAGGTGTGAGTTTCACAACTCACAGAAAATATTTGCGACAATATTGAACGTTCATGGATGCGTGAGAGCATACACTTATTAGTAATTATATAATTATTTGACTAATAGATGGATTTAAGAAACAGCGTAGTTAGTAAGAACCACAAGCAGGAATAATTATGCGTATTGTAATTAATTAAGTTAAATGTAATAATCATCTATCGACATCCAAATTAATGTAATCAATATCCGATGAAATCGGCCCTATTAATTATTGATTGTAATAATAACATCGGATGTAATCAATTAAATTTACTAGTTAGTTAGTTGTGAAATAAACCTAAATTTTGAATAAAAAGTCTGTCTTCGACAAATAGTCAAAATTAACAGTTCATCTTATTAATCGTATAGGCCTTTATTACGGGGCATTACTGTGCAAGTACGGTTTGTGGTTTCCAATAACATAAGCGGGTAGTACTTAAGAGGCAAGCATTCGGTGTATGTATTGTTTTCAATGAATTGTAATTATTATGTGGTTATATACTTTAAAATCTTGGTTGCTTATATAATTATTGTGGTTTACTTAATTTATTAATAATTGAATTATTTAATATGTATATGACAAAGCTTTATGTAAAGTAGGTCAAAATAACGACGAACTTGATGTTCGAATTATCGAATATGCAATGGCAGCTTTGACAAACACATATGAGTATTATTTTCTTTTTAGGTTGACAACAAAATGACTAATACGAGAATGATATTTATTTTCAAATTTGTAGATTGACACGAAAATGAGTAATTCGAGAAAGATGTTTACTTCTTTTTAGATTGACATGACGACGAGTCATGAGCGCAAATAATAATTATTTTAAAATTTCAAGTTGACAACAAAATAATCGATATAGAAACGACAATTGTTTTTAAATTTGAAGATTGACAACAAAATGCGTACTTCGAGAATGACAACTATTTGCTGTAAAGGTTGACACAACAATTAGGAATCCTTATTAAATTGTTATGCCAAACTTATATAAATTCAGTTATAAGCAATAAAAACTCAATACATAATATAATCCCTATTCAAAAATGTAAAGTGCTCTTTTTTTACTTTTTGGCTTTTAGTCTACCTCCCGTTTAATCCCATTGCACTGCAGTCAAAACTTTCTTCGCAATGGCGACTATTCCTGAAATACAGTGGAATCTCCGGATGTTCAAGATTCTCTCGGCTTTAAATCTCATCGTGATTGAAGTAAACGTACGCGGCGATTTAATACAAGTTTATGCTAAGCCCTTTAGAAACCGCTTATATCATGCGGTATGGCTAAGTATGCTGGCAATGCATTGCTTGGTTCTCATTGTTTCCTGGATACGAGTCATTTTTTATCCACACCCGTCGGATGAATCCTATTACTGGCTCCTCCCCCCATTTGGAATATTTAGTGCTATTATAATACTTGTTGTCAAGGTCAATGCGCTGCTTAATTACTCGGAGACAATGGCGATATTGACGGGCGAAATAATCAACGCAACAATTAGAAAAGCATCTTGTGGTAAAGAATAATTACTATTGTTATAAACATACGCATCACGATTTTGAATTTTAATCATATTTTTATATGTAATCATGTATTTTATAATGTTTTAGGTGGTGACAAATCAAGCAGTGTGACAGATAAATGCATCCAATTGTTTCTTATATACTTACCGTTTGTTGCTAACCTGCCAGCATCTACAGTTTTGCCCATGTACTTGTATGAACCAAGGATCCCTGCCTATACTTACTCAATCGCATATTATATTTTTGGACTTGAAGGGTATAGTGTCCTCTTACCCTGCCTTCTCTTAGACTTGTTTTTCTATCATCACATGGTTTCTCAGGTGTACGATCTTTTGTTTCTGGTTTTGGCCTTTCTTAATTACGCAAGTTATTTCTTTAATAGCTTGGTTTTTGAGCTGGAGAAAAAATCTAATCAAATCAGGTAAATGTTTTTTTTGGTTAGCGCTTTATTCCATGCCTTAAAATATTATAATTACCTTCGATAATTAATAATGCAAAACATTAAACTTAACTTATCTGCGACTGATATACGGTTTGAGAACAACATCATGAATATATTTTAAACACTATGCTATGTAATTATCTTTATTTTCAGTGAAATGAACCAGGAATCGCTACACTCGGCGTTAGAGACTTTCTGCCAAAAAATGCGAACCTTTCAGCTCTTTCTGAATCTTTCCAACCTTTGCTTTTCCTTGTTTACATATTTATTTAAGCAACTTCTCATGAATGCGTCTATATTTCTTTTGTTTTTTGCTGCTCGGTACTTCGAGTCGGCTCCAGTTTTTGCACTCTTTGGACTTTCCTTGGGATTTGAGTGCTCCTTGGCTTTCGTAATTGTTTTTGACAAAGCGTTTTACATTCCGGAGACAGCAATCTTGTTGAAGAACCTTGCAAAAGTTTTATCTGTTAGAGTGGTTACTGCTGGCAACCGTCATCACATTCGTAGTACAGTAGATTCTCTAAAAATCAAGGGAATTATGGTAGGACAATTTGCCTCTTTTGAAAGAGAATCCACTCTCAATTTTGCTAATTTCATTGTCAACCAAGTGGTATCGCTGCTTGTAATGAATGTTTAGATACCGGTGGTCATTTTTGCTTTTTGGTGGCTTTTGTATGAAGTTTAAATTCATTAGTGAATATATTGGTTGTTTTGTTAACATATGATGTTTTAGTAAAGTCAAAGGTTTTGTATTGCACTGACTATTTGAATTTATCCACACGTAACGTTGCAGTATCTTCTCTACAATTAACAAGTGTGTTCATAATTTTATGCGTATGATTGTATGTATAAGATCGCACTAACATCACTCCACCCATTTGCTTTGCATACTGTTTGTGGTTGAGCTTTAAATTGACAATGACGTTTAAAGTCAAAAATAGACGTTTTTTGATTTTTTCGATGTCCAAAATACATTTTGTCAAAAACGGCTAAAATTGTATAACGTAAATTTTGCATGCTTCCAATCCCAATTAAGGATAGTCGATCAGTGGCTGAGTCTAAAAACTTGAGTGAAGATTTAAAAGCAATGGATGTACATATCTACACACAAACAAAATTCTGCATGAGAATCCTAACCCTAACCCTGTGTTAAACAGATATAAATACATCGTATAATTATATTTAAGTGTTTTAAATCGATTTTGAAATGATTGCCTTATTTATTTGACGATCTATATTACTCGCATTTACCCTAAAATATCAGCAGAAAATCAATTCATATCTGTGTCTAAATCAAAAGCACACATGACATAAAGCTATCTGCAAAAGAATAATACCGTCAGAAATATAGAAAGACTAGTAGCATTACGTACAACTCCTAAGTCATGTTATTAAAATTATACAACATGGGACGGTAGTTACGAGTAATTACAGGATATAAATAACAATACTACTATAGCATAGGTAAAAACAACAAAAATCAAACTGAGGCATCAGGAAATTCTAGTTAGGGGTTTGGACATTTCAAAGATAATTCCCGGGAAAGCGTAATTCAAATTTACTTTGTTGACACATTTGCTAATTACATATATCTACATAATTACATACATGAGTTACAATTTAGATAGAGAAGTGATTACCGAAAAGAAATTTTACGGTATTATAAACATACTAGATAAATTATTTGAATAATTACTGCTAAACTAATAATTATATACTTATCAAATCGCCATGAATTGCACACACAAAGGGCCTACCTAAGTTATGTGGTAGCCTACGTATAATTATCATAAAACAATTTACAATTTCATAATCTGAGTTGCTCTCATTACAAACCACAAAGGAACTGGAGAGTGTCTTGACAAGTTGTGCGCTTTCCAGTTTTATGCATATATTACATTTAGACGCATACATACGTTTCATTTTACATCTGGATATTCCCGAATTGTTTGTGCAAAATATTTACCTACATCCAAATTGTTATATTCAAACACTTGTGAATTTTCAAAGAAAAGTATTTAGCACAGGCAATTATATAAATTACAAAAACTCAATCACCTTTATGATAATGCTTTCATTTTATTGTTCTGTGATATAAACTAAAGGCGTCTCACAGTACCCTGTAAAATTCAGACGACTTTAGTAGGTAATTATATCGAAATGGCGACAATTCCTGATCTTCGGTGGAATCTAAAAATGTTCAAGATTTTGTCAACGTTGAATCTTACCCTGGTTCAAGTAAACATGTGCAGTGATTCAATCCAAATTCATGCAAAGCCGTTTTGGAAACGCTTTTGTCATGCTATATGGCTAAGCATCTTAGCAATGCATTGCTTGGTTTTCATCGTTTCCTGGGCACGAGTCATTCTCTATCCACATCCTTCGGATGAACCCTATTATTGGTTTTTTCCACCAATGGCAATAATTGTTAGTCTTGTCCTACTTGTTGTCAAGGTGAATGTATTGTTTAATAACTCCGACTTAATGGTGAAATTGACACAGGAAATACTCAACGGATTAATTAGAAAAGCGTCCAGTTGTGGTATAGAATAATCAGTATTCTTTTTAAACATATTTATCAATAAGGCGACTAGAAAGCTGTTTCTTTGTGCCCTTTAACAATACATTTTGGGCTTTCCAAAACGGCTAAAAGAGCTGTTTTTTGTCTCAAAATGCTACAATTATACTTGTTTAAGCATACTTGTAGCATTTTGTACGCAAAGCATTTTTTTTGATAGAAAAAATGCTCAAAATATTTTTTGATCCCTACTAAAACTGCATTTAAGCCAATTTCAGTATTTCAAAGTGCTTTGAAAAATATTTTAAAATCCGGGCTTGCAGAAGCTATGTACAACTTTTTTTTAAAAACGTTATAAAACTGAGTTTTGAGGAAAATAAAATCTTAAAGCCTAAAAATTTGGCTTAAAATACCAAAGTTATGCTTTTTGGGCTCGACAATGCTTAAATTGCTTTTTTGGAGCTCAAAATGCATTTTCAAAAATTGTTTTTGCATTTCTGGTCAAATTAGATTACCAAAAGCTTAAAAACTGGCGACCACTATGCAAATGCTATATACCTACATAATACTTTTCATCCTTTTTGTTTTTTGGTCGCCTTATTTATCATACTTGTTTGAGAGGATAAAGTTATAACATGCACTTTATAACATTTTAGGTGGTGAGAAAACTGACGGTATAGTTAATAAATGCGCAAGATTATTTCTTGTATACCTACCATTCATAAGCAATGGTCCAGCATTTACAGTTTTGCCAATGTACCTGTACGAACCAAGGATTCCCATTTATTCTTATTCTGTTGCCTACTACATGTTTGACCTTGAAGGATATAAAGTTTTCGTGCCCTGTCTTCTTTTAGATATGTTCCTCTACCACCACATGTTTTCACACTTTTATCATCTTTTGTTTCTGCTTGTAGCCTCTCTTCACTATGCAAGTTATTTCTTGAGGCTGTGGGTAGTCGAGTTGCAGGAAATAATTAACCATATCGGGTAAAAACATTTTGCTCAGTTTGCTATTCGAGAATAATTAAAAAACCTACACAATATCGTATCCAGGAATTTTGCAAGGTAGGCAAATTGGGCTAAGGTTCATGAAGTGTAAACTACCTAATTCTTCAATTGGTTGGATCATTTCCAATTTTTATTTTTAAAAATTTAAAAAATTTCTGTTACAATCAAGTAACACTTTTTACACATTTCCAAAAGCCGTTTGTTTTTATACATTTTTAAAATACGTAAATTTTTGTTTTCCACACATTTTCAAAAGCCGTGAATTTTTATTTTTACACTTTTTCCAAAAGTTTGAATTTTGATTTTGGCATGTTTTCAAAAAGTTCGAATTTTTATTTCGACATTCTTCAAAAAGTCTAGTTTTATTTTGGCATGTTTTCAAAAGGTCCGAATTTTTATTTGGACGTTTTTTGAAGAGTCCGAATTTTTTTTTTTTGACATTTTTTCAAAAGGTCAGAATTTTTATTTGGACGTTTTTGAAAAATTCCGAATTTTTATTTTAACAACTTTTCAAAAAACCCAATTTTTAATTTTTTATACTTTTTAAAAAGTCCATATTATAAAGTGACGCTGTTGCTTTTGTGTTTCTATTTTGCTTCTAAAGCAATTATTTTAATTTTTCTGAGAAATCAGAGGTACATAGGCAGTTACCTAATTTGCCTGCCCATGGGTACGCCACTGAAGCTTAACTCGTTTAATAACTGGCTTAAAATTTACAACATTATAATTTGTAACCGAAATATGTTGTAACTGGTATACGGTTTAAGTATCTCTGTATGATACCAGAAATGTAATCAATGTTATACATTTTGTTTTTCAGCGTTGTGAACCAGAAATCGCTACATTTGGCCTTACAAACTTCTTGCCGAAATTTGCGATCCATGCAATTATTTTTGAACCTTTCTAACTTTTGTTTTAGCCTTTTTATATTTTTAGTTAAGCAGGCCATGTTGAATATATCGATAATTCTTATGTATTTTGCTGTTCGGTATTTTAAATCGGCTCCACTAGTTTCACTATTTGGACTTCTCATGGGACTTGAAAGTGCTTTAGGCTTTGTCATAGTGTTTGATAAAGCGTTTCAATTGCCGGAGATAGCAATCTTGTTAAGGAATATTGTAAAAGTGCTATCAGTTAGGCTTGTTGCTGTTGGCAGCCGTCACCACATTTGCAGTACGGTGGAGTCTTTAAAAATCAAGGGAGTCATGGTCGGACAATTTTGTACTTTTGAAAGGGAATCCACGCTGAACTTTGCTGATTTCATTGTAAACCAAGTGGTGTCCCTGCTTGTATTACAGGCGTAGATAATTATATTGAGACGCTTTTAAGCAGCACTTTAATGCATCAATGTTCTTAAACACTCGTCAACAAAAAATTGTAGCCAAAGTTTTACAGCGCGCTCATAAGTGTTGCTTAAGCATGTAAGATTTGCAAGTCGTGTAAAATATGAAAAATTGCGTTTTTTTCACAAATTCAGAAAAATAGCGTCTTTTTTGCTTAACCTTAAAACTTTCTTCTTTTCTGTGTACCTCTAAAAATTAGCGCCTTTTTTGTCCATTTTTAAAAATCGGCGTCCTTCATCCGTAAATTTGAAAAAAAAGCTGCTTCTTTTTGCTCAACATTAAAAACCGCGTCTTTTTTGCCAAACATTATAAAGCTGCGAATTTTTGTGTACATTTTTAAAAAACGGCGTCTTTTTTATCAACATTAACAAACCGCCCGATTTGCTTAATATTAAAAAACTGCGTCGCTTTTGCTTAGCAGTAAAAAACTGCGCTTTTTTTCGTAAATATAGATAAACTCTCTAATTTGTTTACATCTAAAAAAAACTGCGTCTTTTTGTGTACATTTTTAAAAACGGCTTCTTTTTGTGTACATTTTTAAAAAGTTTGTCTTTTGGAATAAAATTAAAAAAAGCGTCTAACTTTGTAATTTCTTAAAAACCTTGTCTTTTTGTGTAAGATTCAAAAAAAGACGCTTTTTGTGTAAATTCTTAAAAAACTTCGTTTTTTTCTGTATAACTAAGAAACGGCTTCTTTTACTGTAAGTTAAAAAAATGTTTCTGCTAAGTATTATAAAAATTGGGCAAATAAAGCGCCCGCTTTTAATTTTTCAAATACACCTCCATAAATCTATTAAAACTAGTCGTGGTAGAAGTCAACAATCTTCATTTTGCACATCTTCCAATCTCCTAAATATTCCAAGAAAGGATGGCCGCTCATTCGGCTCAATTCTCCAACAAGATTCCATTATTTGAAATCTGCAAAAAACGAATAAATGATTTGAAAATCAATAAATAGGTTATGATCTTACTTTAGTATATAATTAAATAATAAGAGTTTACAAGTAAAATAACTCACTCAGATAAACTAGCACAACGTGGCTTATGCAATCGATGAATGCCTTTAGAAATTCCTTCAATGAAATCACAATCAAGGACAAATCCAGCAAACGGCATTTGAGCAAACGAAAATATTTCCCACATCGTCACACCAAAAGCCCAGACATCAGAGGCTACCGAAAATTTCTTCTCTTTAAAGCATTCAACTGCGAGCCATCTCCACGGTAAGCGAGTCTGAGTAGGTAAATAAATAATAATATGTTATTGTTATCAAAAATGTCAATTAAAGTGCTTTAAAATATCTTTTTAAAATTACATTTATTTACGTATTTTTACCTTTGACTTTTTCATGTAATTATCGTAGTTAAGTAGCTGTCGAGAGAGTCCAAAGTCACTTATTTTAACCACGCGATCAGCTGTTAGTAGCACATTTCTAGTTGCTAAGTCTCCGTGTATTACCTTCACAATTAAAAATGTTGATGATTAAAATTTTCAAAAAAACTACTTAAAAAAAGCAACTATTTTTGGAGATTTAAATGATATAATTTTGTAATTTTTTTAAATTCAAACCCTTTTCAGTGTTAGGTATGCCATAGCATTAGCAATTTCCTTAGACCGTTTTACCAAGTCTACGAAATAAATATTTCAATTTGAAATGTCTTGCGAATTAGTAGCTGACTCATTCGTTTAAATTCATAAGTATAAATACATATTGATTGTTAACATGAAGTTTTAGTGAAGTCAAAGGCTTTGTATTGCACTGACAATCTGAATTTATCCACACTTAACACTGCAGTATCTTCTCTACAACAACTGTGTTCATAATTCAATGTATAAGGTCGCACTAATATCACTACACTCATTTGCCTTGCATACTGTTTGTGGTTGAGCTTTAAATGGACAATATTTTGTAGACATAATTATGTGCACTGCACTTTATGGGTGTTTGTGCAACCTACACGCTCAAAAAAATGGGCAAAATTTAACAGGTATAAGGGTAAAAATTTACAGGTTTTTCGACTGCCCGGCCCATACCGGATTTACTGTTAAAAAAGTTTA
>JAAXYX010003209.1:0-15061 GCA_036851915.1 Ptenothrix huangshanensis | reverse complement strand
CGCTTTGATTCTGACTCTGATTGTGAATGTGCTTTTGAATTGCAGGCAATCATGCGGAAGCAACTAGGCTGCATTGATGTTCATGGTAAGTTGGTTTTGATTTGTGACTTGTATTTCGAATCACTCACTCTCCTCTTCTCGTCCTCAAGTGGCTCAACGGTACTCTCTCCATCTCAATCTCGCTCTGCGAGTCAGTTCGATATCAGCACATATAGGCACCTTACGTTGATGTTGATGCGGATGTGTGACAAAAAGAGCTTAAAGCCTCTCCTTTGTCTCCCCTTTCATTGTTTCTCATTATTTGCGTCGTGTCAACGTCAACAGCATTGTCAGCGTCACCGTCAAACCGAGACTCAAACCACAGCAGCATAGGATTCTGCAGGGAAGCAAAAGTCAAAGTCAATTGATCAAGTCGTCTGTCTAATTTCCACTAATTCATTCTCCATCAAGTGATCATGCAATCTCTCATGAATCTTCTCCGAAACGCACTCAACTTGCACGCACTTTCTCCACAGAGAAAACGGAGAAAGTTATAGTCAGAGCGGCGTGTCAAAATCAGTTGTGGCTATTTACACTCACTCGCAGTCTTCCTTGCAATGAAAAGCTGTAAGACAAGGCATGAGAGAATTATGTAGGTATGTAAAGGCAACCAGTCATCCATCCAACTCAAACACGAACAACAACAACTCAACTCGATTAGACAGACATGAACCCACTTTCCTTCCTTCAGACTCACGCTCTTTCCACAGGAATCTTCCCCATGCCCACCTTGCTCAAATTCCAAAGCAATTCCTATGCACTGAGGTGGTGAAAGTAGTTCAGTGAATTATCGGAGAAAGTAGAATATGTATGCTAGAATGTGGTATTTATGCGTCAGTTTTAAGTACACATTTCTACTCTTCCAAACGGCAGGAGAGAAAGTAGTTACGTTATTAGGGATATCATGCAAACCGCACGATTTTCATAGGAAGGGTTTTGAAAACTGAGTTTGTTTGACGAATCAATTTGCCATCGACTATTGCTGCAAATATCTTTGATAAGCAATTAATTTGATTTTAGATCGCACCCAGCACTAAATTCTACTGTAAAAGACTAAATATATTTTAGAAAACATTGTGATGATGCATGACAATATTATTATCCTATTACAAGATGTTATGTAATTTTCTCCAATACGTATACATATAGCTGAGAAAATAATTTAAAAAATTAAAAGTTTCTTGACTGGTAAACTTCTAGTGAAACTAAAATAGCTAACTTCGCTTTTTTAAAGTTATTTTTGGCAGATTAGATAGCTACTTTATCGGATTTGTGCACAGACCATGAAGCAGGGAAATGGGTTATCTACAAAAAATGTGTTTAGACAACCGTAGCAATTAAAAACATTGTCACCAAAAGACTGGGAGAAAAAAGCAAATCTAACGAAAGGAATTCTCGCTTTCTCGTTGGCTAGACGACTAGATTGCAGGCAGAAGGTGAATCAGAGCATAACGCTGTTCAAGAATCAAAATGTGTTAAGTACACTTTTGAAGTTAAAATACATGTGTTGCTTTGATTCTGGAGGAAAGGCCGTGGGGAGACTGTGGCTTTCGGTTTCCTTGTTCTTGCTCTTGTTCCTCTTCATGTTCCTCTGCTCGTTCTTGTGTCGAATGAATGACTGCGTGTGGTGGGTGTGAGATTCGAAAAAGTTTTGGGTTGGGGCACAAGTTTGGTGATAAAATCTCACGAGCCTTCTTCCCTCCCTACACACACACGCTTGCACCTATGACTCTGACAAGCGATTCGCAACTGGCCCAGGCTGCAGCCTTCTCCGATGATTTATTTCAGCGTCTTGTTCCTACAACACACTCTCGCCAGGCCAATGCTGAAGCGCAATGTAAACTGACAATAAAACAATCCAGCCAAAACTTAAACACCGAGAACAAAAAGTAGGAAGAGAAGCAAAGGCACCACATACTAGGTAATGTGTTAAGAGAAGGTGAGGAAAAACAAGTCATCAATAATTGCAAAACGTTCAGATCTACAAATATTTATGTAATTATGTTTAACACATTCAAACTTAATTTTTAAACTTAGCTTAACCTAAAAGTTGACAAGGGTGGCTAATTTACTTGAAAATGAAACGGAACTGTTCATTAAAGTTTTATCTGCTTACCTTCGGGCAGAAAGATAGTCGATTATGAAATTAGGAGTGAAAACAGGTCTAATCCTGTCCCCTGGCTGAGACGCACACATGTGAGGTTGGGTGTTGTTGTAGGAATATTAAATGTGTTCCGAGGGAGAACGCGGAGGAAATAATACTTGGAATCCGTCTTCCCTTCCCCAGTCCCACAATTCAAACCACACCGAAGAAACTTCTTGCCTCAAACTTTTCATAAAGACTTCACTTGCTCTTCTGTTCGTGCTGGTTGCAATGTTGGTGAAACCAGGGCAGAGGAGCTTAGGAGTACATACAAGTCACTCTAATGAGGTGTCCTCTCTCTCGCTCTCATTCTCATTTTGATTTGTGGCGGGTGAAAGCAGAAGTGAAAGTAAAGTGAAAGTAGCTTCTTTATCCAACACAATACAATACGATACAGTATAATAACTTACTCCCATCATCTTCTTCATCTTCGTCTTATTCCTCGTGTTCGTGAGCTTCGCCTAAGAGTAAAATCTAGGGAGTGAAAGCACATGCTCCAAATGCAAGAGAGACATGTTAATTTCCTCAAAAGTAGGGACAGCAATATGTGCCACCTACATATTATGCTAATAATGCTGTCTGCCAGCGTCCCGCACAATCTAACCGCACTTACTTTCCTCATTGTCCCTTCCTTCCTCTCAGAGTCAATGTCAATCTTAGTTTATGCTATCACAGTACACTCTCCTCGTGCAAATAGTCTGAGGTGGCTAAATCAAATTAAAATTGGCCGCCGTAAGAGTGAAAGTTGAAGGAAGAAAGTAAATGTAAGATTTAGGGGAGAAGGTTGGCAAGAGAATTATTTTGATACTTTCCCTTGTTGCCTTCTCCTTGCTATTTTGTTATTTTAAAGGGAGAAAGCAGAGAAAGCATATTGTCGATTGTTGGTTAGGAGAGAGGTGAATCATAATTTGACTTGAGGAAGGGAGAGAGGGAAGAAGAAACGTAAACAGAAAGGAAAACGACATACATGGAGGAGATGGATCGATGAGGGGAATAAACGACTTGAGGAGATTATAGAGAGGCATATCTCATGTCACTTCTCTCACACTGCAATCTATCCGTAGCCACTGTAAAGTCTGAGCCCTATTTTTAATAAAGGGCAAAGGATAAATACGAAGGGAAGAGAAAGTGTGGTGGGGAAAGCATGGAGAAATGCATTCTAAATCACAATTCGTCATCACTTTTATAGCCAATATTGCTGCCTCAAAATATTCAATTAACTCCTGGCTCATGACTCTACTCACTTGACTTTCTCTAACGCTAGGAAAAAGTTGAACTATGCAAAATGTGCTTGTGTAATCATTTGTCGTGGATAGACTTACTGAATTTATAGCTACTTGTGTACACTGTGGATATGCTTCCTGCATCATATACTTTCTCCCACTTTAGGATTCTGCATGTGTGGACACATATGGAGAGCTAATTCGTATTCAGGAGGAGCGTGTGGCATTAGAATTCATAATTCTGTTTCCAGTTGTAGGCTTTAGATGCTTGGGGAATCCTCTTTCCTCCATTGAACACTTGCCCAAAATGAGTATAGAAACAAGAGTAAAGGTATCTAGGAACTTGGGGATGATTTCGTCAAAACGTTTTATTATTTAGATTTCCTAATGTCAAGTTGAATCTTTGCACGTTTGGTTTGCACAGGAAAACATCTTTAACTTCTAAAAATGATCATTTTTATAAAACTTATTTGGAATGGTTAAAATGCCAAACTTTATACCTCGGAAAATGTAAAAGACAGGAATTTTGGGCTATAGGATTGTGAAAGCCGAAATCCGATAATGTTAAAATTAGCATCACGATCTTCATTAATGAGAAATTACGCAATGAGAATACTATTTTTCAAAAACGAGACCCACACAAAGTCCTGGTTGTAATTTATTTCCATTTTTAATTGGTAACGAAAATCTCATAGACGTCCCACACACATTCCTTTTTAAGTCGTAATCTAATCCATGCAGATTTAATCCAAACGAGAAAGTCATGAATCAAGAAGAAGTAGATAGAAAAATAAAATGGCAAAATATCAAGATAGTTGGTTTTAAAGTAAATTTGCATAAAAAGTGCCTCTCACTTCCTCCGACGATTTGCCTGAAAACATTGCGTGTGTATGTGTTGTGTGTGAAGAGGGAGAAAGTAGGTTAGTAACAAATGAAAGGCGATCAAGTGATGATACTCACAAATGAGCCGCCAAGCTCTCGCTGTTGAAGTTGGAACAGATTTCCTGCAAACAAGGCACCACAGCTCATCTCTCTTTCTGTCCCTCCTTCCCCGTTCGTCTGTCTGCTTCCCACATAATGATTTGTTATTGTGGGAATCCAGGGAAAGCAAAGTGAAAGAAAGGAGGAATGGAAGTGAGAGAGAGGAAGACGGCTCCATGTGGGGTGTTCAATTCGGTGTCTGTTGTTCACGAACGTGCGGGTAGGTAGGTAGGTGTGAGAAAGCGGGAGAGAGTATCATTTTTCTACGAACGAGGGACAGAGCAGGAGAGGAATGGAGAAAGATGATGCTGGTGTAAAATGAATGGGAGGATGTATGTCTAAGTGTGGAATATTTGATTACAGTTTCGCCGAACATCATTGATGGTGAGACGAGCTCAGATTTAACGGTTCGGGAGGGAGATAATGCGACATTAGTTTGTAGAGCTACAGGACACCCACCTCCACGGATCATCTGGAAGCGGGAGGACGGAGAGAAAATTACGATACGCCGTGGATTCCGAGAAGTCTACAAAGGTACAGTCGCACTCTACTTTCTCCACTTTCACCCGGAGAAAGCACATTCTCTTCACTTTTCGCTTTCCCTCCCTCATTTTTCTCTCCCTTTCCATCTTCCTTTCTCCCTCCTTTCTCCTTTTTTACTTTCTCCCTTTTTCTTTCTTCCTGATCGTAAAAAATTCTAGTTTTCTCCTCTCGTCTAGTCTCTCTCTCGTTCTGGTACTTTCACTTTCTTCACACATCACAGTGTCCCGCATCCATCCAAATTTTCTCTATTTTATGCTTTCTCCTACTTGTCCACGAAGGTACCTCAACGTCAGCGTCTGTAATGTCTCTGCTCTACGACTCCATTACACTTCCATACCCTTGTTTTTCCTTCTAATACTTTCATTTTAATTTTTGCTTTCACCTTCACTTTCCCTGAACAAAGGAAACAAGTTTTTGTCCTAACTTCTTTTTTGTTTTCACCTCTCGCATTCCTCAATTGTTTTTTCTTCGCTAATGTTAGTTTGTATGCTTGCATTAGAGTGTGAGTGTGAGTGGAGTGATGATGGTGGGGTCGAGAAAGGACTTGTTAAGTGCGGCGAATTGTCGAGTTGGAGTTGGAATGCAGGATTTATTTTTATGGTCTCATTTTGTGTCATTGCGACGGGAAGTTGGAAGGAGGACGAATGGGCGTTAGAATTATTGCTAGGAGCAGGAAGAGAAAGAAAAAGCTTGTGGAGGTATATGAATATGAAATTATGTCATCAGTCAATAACAATGCATTGATCCCTGCAACATTTCACTGCCAGAAATCTCCAATAACAAATCCCACGACGAGGATTCCATTCCATCCTGCAATGCAATCCTGCGGAGGAAATCAAAAACCAATTCCTGTTTCCCGCTCAATGCCTTCAACCCACGAGGAAGTGGAATACTCTTTCGTGTAATTCAGTTGAGCTAGAATAGGAAGCTTTCTCGTATGAATTTACCAAGAAAGCTTTGTCAAAGAGCAAAGCAGTAGTTTGTTCTTTTATTCAAGGTTGCATTTTAGTAACGTGCGAGAAAAGTAGAAAATTCACGGTTAACAACCTAGAGTTCATTTAGTGTTATGCATTTGAAGATGGAACCTTTTATAATAAAATTAATGAACTTAGCATCATGGAATAGCATGGAATAGGTTTGATCTCCATCTTTAAATCTTTGTAAAATTGGGTTTAATACACGATTTGTGGTTTCAGTGTTGTTATTATTTTCATTTCTTAACAACAAAATTTCCTGCCCAGCTTAAGTGGGCTTAATTCAGCTACTTTACGATGTGAAAAAAATAACATTTAGCTTACACTTTTTGATAAAGGTTGCCTTTTTTATTTGCAATTTTTGAAAACGTCGTTTTTTAATTTAAACATTTTAATAAGTATAATCTGCACTTTTCAAACTATACCGGTCTCTTTAAAACTTCTTCAACATGTCTAAATCTTCTAAAAAGAATAACTTAACTTATTGAGAAAGTCTAATCGTTTCAATTTAATTTTTGACAAAGTTCTTTTTATTTTTATAAAAACGAAACGTTTTGGACATTTTGTAAAAGCCAAACTTTCCATTTAGTTTGACGTAATGTCCACAAGTTGACGAAATCGTGGAAAACAAAAATTTTCTGTTCGGAGTCAACTCTTTCCTCTTAAGTTTCTAATCGTAGATCTGCCATTTTGTGCACAACAATAGATTTTCGATTATTAAGAGGTGAAAAGTTTTCTCAAAAAACTTGTGGAGAGAAACAGGGCGATTGTCAGTTTTACTTTTAGAATTAAAGTGCTACGTAGATGGAACATTTTGCAACTAGATGGGATTGTGTGGTGTAGGCTTTGATGGAATGTAATTTATGAAGCAATTTGAAAGGAAGACCTGCCCTGGAAAAGCATTAAGACGGTCATAAATACGATGGCTACTTTTGCGAAGAAAAAACTTACCCCATGATCATTATCATGAGCCTAGGCATTATCTCACTTGCTCTTCCAAATCATTCCAATATCATTTGTGCCGCAATGCGAATCAATTAAAGCCTCATCACATCCTGCCATTAGTACCTCCCCTTTCCTCCCTCTCTCACTAAGATCATCCCTAATTTTACCTGCACTTATTCGAAGTCTCTCACCTCTCAGCTTTTACCGTTCTCCTTTTTCCTTTGCTCGTCTTTTGCATGCATACCTGTTGTAATCCGCCAGTGCTGGAATGAGGCAAGGACAAAATACAGCACGTAGATTGAAGATACATAAAAGGACAATTGATTGGTGTGGTATTGGTAGTGGAAGCACCTAATGGCAGAATGGTAGATTAAACTGAGCGAGTTATCGAGCAAGGAGAAAGTATGGAGGAGGGAGGGAGAAAGTGCCAAGGATTGAGTTTGAATTGAGCGTGTTGGTATTTGGAATGGGAATGCAATGGCTTGGCATGCTCATTGAGATTCATCCGATGTTTAATTTAAAGTGGAAAGGTTCCGAGCTCTTCTAAATTGCAATCCACCCAAACATTCCCGATTTTTCTCTTTTCAAATTTCAAACCTTCCTTTCCCTTTGCTCTCCTCTTAAAGACATCCTCTTCTACTGCATTTTTCTAGCTTCATTTTATACCCTGGGTTTTGTTATAAGGGCCGTTTTTAATTTTATTCTCTACTGTTGAAATCAGAAAAATTGAAAGTAAGGTTAAATTAAAAAGAGTAAATTGTATTAAACTAAATTAATTCAATTAGCGAACACTAGATCGGAAGTTCAAAAACTTGAACGATTAAATTAAGTATATATTTAATTACAAAGTGCAAATCAAAGCTCATTTTTTACTAAAGAAAATAGCTTTTTTAATTTTAATTTTTAGGAATTCATCCTAAAAATTGTGGTTTTCGAAAAATCTATTTTCATGATTGCACGAATTTTCAATTCAGCGATTTTTCAATTACGTTTTAAATAAAATTGAAAACCGTGCGGATTTTAGAGGGGCAATTTTAAAAAAAACAAGCTTTAAACCATCCAGTATTTTTCAACGTGTTCGCGTAACTTTAAAAGGTCCAATTTTTATAAAAACCAGTTTTAGAATTTTATAATATACAGATATTGTTCAAAAACCCAGCTTCTATTAAAATTTGTTTGTTTTGAATTTTTTATGTATATTTTTCATAAACTCGGGTGTTTTGGATTTCATATATTTTTCAAAAAGTTTTCTTTATAAAAATTGGAGTTTTGAATTTTTAATTATATATTTTTCAGAAATAGCATTTTTTATACAAAAGGATGCTTTTCAAAATCATTTATTAAAATCTATGTTTAAAGATTCAATTTTAACACATCTTTTAAAAGTCAAACCGTCCAACAACAATACCAAAAAGCTCACTCCAGAATATTAGACTTTGAATTTGCTTACAAAAATAGTCCCTGACAAACTCCTTTGCAACTTAGAGTTTGCTACGAAGGAGTGGATGGTTCGCGATGCGATGAGGACAAGGACAAGTTTGGATGGGTTGGCTTGACTTGGCTTGGCTTTGACTTTGACTTGGCCTTGTTCTGTGTTGGAGGCAGAGGGCAGGGAATGAGAGATGGATGTGGATACGGAAGCATATAAGCGAAGTAGGATAAGACGAAGAAATGAAATGGGAATGAGAATGAAGCCGACACGAATAATCGGCAGTGGAACGGGAATTATGGAACGGATTCCAATTCCAATTCCAGATAACACCGACAGATCCTAGGCCAAGTCAAAGTGAGAGCGAGAGCGACCACATGTCCATGGCATGGCTTGGCATGGTATGGGGAGAAAGTTGGAAGGAGGGTGTGTGAGGCGAATGGTTGGGAATTGGAATGAGTGGCTGGCTGTGTGGTCGTGTGTGGGAATGGAGTTGAATTGGAAAAATATTATGTCATGTGATGAGAGCGAATGAGTTTTTGATGCGTGCTCAGCTTGCAAAAAACACTCGACTTGACTTCCTCACTTACAATCACCATCTCCTTTACTCACTCACTTACACTCTATATCCATAGTAAACAGTCCATTTCCACCTTCCCTATTATTCCTTCACTCCCGCGTGGAAAGATCACTGGATGCAGATGCTCCATGCTTCTAATGCCACTCTTGATATTGACGACATTGCAGGCTACGAGAATATTACCGGGGACGTCCTCAGTTTCATCCGACTGGACCGGCGACAGATGGGCACCTTCCTCTGCATCGCCACCAACGAAGTTCCTCCTGCCGTCTCCAAACGAATTACTCTCGACGTCAACTGTGAGTCAAAAGAGCAAATCATTCAGAGCTCTGACTTAATCACTGGACTGGCAAAGCAAATATTGATGGACTTCCGTTCATTACTAATGGCATAATGGTTGTTGTTTATGCTTAGTTACACCGGTGATAAAGGTGCCGAGTCAGCTGCTGGGAGCTCCGTTCGGAACCGACGTCGTCCTCGAGTGTCAGGTCGAGTCCTGCCCCAAGGCTTTCATCTACTGGATGAAGAATCGGGGCGAAATGCTNCTCTCGACGTCAACTGTGAGTCAAAAGAGCAAATCATTCAGAGCTCTGACTTAATCACTGGACTGGCAAAGCAAATATTGATGGACTTCCGTTCATTACTAATGGCATAATGGTTGTTGTTTATGCTTAGTTACACCGGTGATAAAGGTGCCGAGTCAGCTGCTGGGAGCTCCGTTCGGAACCGACGTCGTCCTCGAGTGTCAGGTCGAGTCCTGCCCCAAGGCTTTCATCTACTGGATGAAGAATCGGGGCGAAATGCTCATCGAGGGACTGGGACTCAAAAATAGGTGACCACTCGCTATATATCTTTATATATGTATATTACACCAATCTTTAAATATCGTCGGTAAATAGTCAAAATAACCTGAATTCAATCAATTCACAAGGTGACTCAAATTCTAAAACTCTTCAATTAAAAATGGCTTAAAACCATTAATGGCGAGAGCAAGTACTTACCTAGACGTTCTTTGTGCGACTTTTATAAAATTACGTTCATTTAAAAAACGTCATAATTAAGCATTTTAAAATAGTGCAAAGTGTTATAATTTGGACTTTTTACAACGTGCAAAACGTCCTAAAAATTACTTAATTTTAACACGTGCAAATCATCCTATTTATTCCATTTTAAGTAAGGAAACTGTTGTAATTACGCATTTGCAGGCTACAACTTTGGTAATTATGAAAATAAATATAAAATTAAAAGTGACATTTGGGTCAATATTAGTTCAATGCACGTCAACAGTTAATTATTTGACTTTAGACCATTTTGCATTTTAGCCGTTTTGGATTTAGTTCATGGTAACCCTTCTATGACGACATGAATGTATAGAACCGGAAATAACATGGTATCTTATGGGCCTAATGAATCCGATAGTGGAATTCTAGGTGAAAGATGCAGAGTAGGGATGGTATTTGAACCCTTTTGCGTTTGCTCCCAGAGGTGTTTGATATTTGGATCAGGGGTGATAATGATGTTTGGTTGATTGCAGCACAAAGTACTTGATCGAGGAGACGCGGGTGAGTTACAAGACGTTTGTGAAGTTGACGGTGATCGGATTTCAGAAGAAGGACGTGGGCATCTACAACTGCATGGCAGCCAATTCCATGGGCAAGGCAGAGGCGAACATTCGTTTACACGGTCAGTCACCTACTTTCTACTTTTCCCTACTTTCTCCCATCCTTCCTTCCTCCGATCCTATTGGCTAGCACTGCGCTACTCGCCTCCACTCTACTCCTCCAAAGAGAAAGTGAACGAGGAAAGGAAAACCAATGCCACCGCCAACCAGGTCATGCTTATCTCCTTCTCAAGGTCTCCACTCGCAATCTCCTGTCCCACACGGATCCAAATGGAAATAGAAGCGGATGCACCAACTTTCTCCGGGGTTGCAATCGATCCACTTTCTCTTCCCATCCAATCCCTACCTTTCCCTTTACATAGCCCTTCTCCTTGTTAGTGTACCGACTCTAGTTGTGGATCCGGTTCGTATCTTTTAGTACTTCCCCTCGCTTCCTCCTTCGGTGAGGTTCGGTGCAATGAGTGTTAGAGTTAGAAACCAAGGGAAGACTAGACAGGTGAGTGGAGTGACCTACTTTCTACGCTCCACTCTGCTGCATCTTCCAGCACTGCGGTTCTCTCCAAGAGAAGCAAGCAAACAAGGGAGGATGAAGCACGGCTCACAATTTCTTCTTGGCGTAAATCCTCAAATGCTATGTCACTTGATGTGTGTGTCTCTCTCGTAATACTCTCACTCATGTGGCTGAAGGTGCAGAAAGTGCTTTCTCCTGTTTTATCGACTGAGGAAATGCAATTACTATGCACATATTATTGGCAAGGGGCAACAAGTTTTATTGGCGGAAGCAGGAGGGTGATTTATATGTCTTTATTTACGGCCAAGACCGAAGATAGCTGTTGTAATGGCTGTTTCACAATTGGCACTGTTCAAAATTACTCTTCGTCCTCTTGTTTTTGTTTTGGTTGTTTTTGAGTGAAAGTTTACGCTTGCAATTTTGGGTATGACTACATTGACCGTAAGACAGTTTGAAAGAATTCAAATTGAACTTGCACATTTTTAATACTTTCGAATTCAATGGTTGTCAAGACACTTTTTATGTAAAATTGTTTTGCACCTTTACAAAATGAGAAGTAGTATTATTGCAATTTCAAAAGGATTCAGAAAAAGTAATTTGAATATTCACTCATTAATTTTCAAGAAAATACAAATTTAAATTTTCGAAATCAGAATTTATACCATTAAAGTTACGCACGACAATATGAGTGGCATTTTGGGCTTCAAAAATGAGAAAAACAAGTTATGATGGATAGATACACTTAAAAAAAACGCATACCCTACGTTGTGACATAATTTTTCTTGAAAGATGAAAATAACGTTTTTCAAATGTTTCAAGTGGCAATTCGATTTTAAAATGAACCGGGACGTGTTTTGTGATCAAATATGTTGCTCTGTTTTGTATTGATTTTAAGCATGCAGCCCACATAGAGATCTCTCCCCAAAGAAAATCACCTATAATAGGAAAGTTATCCGATTTTGATAGGAATCATGCAAACAATGACTATAACATAAACATATAAGCATACAATATATAACATATAAACATAAACACATAAAGGTGCCCTCAAGATAGAACTTCTTGCTTTTTGAAACACAATCTGAAAAGATCCATTAGCCGTCATTGGAAGGAACGAAGGCTTGGTTTGGTTTGGTAGCTCAAGTTGATATTGAAATTGATACGACTCTCGGTCTAGTCCTGGTTGTGGGAGTGGAGAGTGGAAAGCATTAAAGCATTAGTAGGGTAGTTATGGTTAGTAGTTGGGTTGTTGTTGTTGCTTCGGCTTCTACTGTGGCCGGAGAAAGCAGGGGAAAGTTATGCAGCATTTGATGGGATGGTGGAAGCGTTTGTTAACATAAAATCGATGGATGTTCCGAGGTGGCCTGCTGTGACCACATGCATCAACACATCCACGTCTCAATTCAACAAAACCAACGACCAACTCGTTGGGACGAGGAGAAAGCGAGACGACGGAAAGAAAGTCACGACAGACGGGGACTCCTTCACTCACACCGCAAACACTACCGACGCCAATGCCAACACCAGATCACCCAAATGCAAACACATTATCCATCCATCTAACTATCTATTATTCTCATTCACTTTCTCCCCACCATATATGTAGATATACTAAGGAAACACACCCACCTTATGGCTTATGACTGGAAGACGAAGACGAAGAAGAAGAAATAGAAGCAGATGTCAACGTAGCTTTCTCCACTTTCTCCTGACGACATGAATGATTCGCAGAGCAGCCAGCACCCACCTCATCAATATAATATCATCCACACAAACCATCGATCAGCATCAGCAGCCGTCAGCATCTCCATTATCTCGCACTCCCATCCACTAAACATACTCCAGCCAAACTTATCACCATCCAAGGCCACCCACCGGCAAATCTCCCTTGTACTGGCAACCAAACCACCACGGAACCAAACCCATGCCAACATTTTCTCCCCCTCCCTGCTTCTGCAAGTCTACAAATATCCCTGGTCACATCCTGCACTGCACTGCTTCCTCTTCTAAAATCATTACAAAAAGACGAAGAACTGTTTTATGCAGAAATATCTCCCCTTCAATGTCATTTCTACCTGTATGGAATTAGAAATGCAAGCCGGATAGTAATCATGGAAAAACGAGAAAGTGGAGAAAGTTGAACTTGTATTTGGGTGCAATAGCAATTGGGTAGAGTGGCTTGAAGTACTTGTTTATATGTACATGTGTTACCATGGTTGCATCACTTGCTTCATTCCAGTAGAGTGAAAGTGAAGCGAAATTGCTTATTGACTGTGTGATGTCATGTCACGTCATGTCATGTCAATTCAAGTCAAGTCATGGCAAGTCAGATCCCATCGCACATCCAGCAGAACGTGACGCGAGCAACTGTATTCTTTTCCCTTCACTTTCACTCTTACTCAATCTCGCGTCTCTATCACCCTTTTTCTATCTCTCTTGGTGAATTGGATGCTGTTTCTGTCCTTCCCATTGTCTCTGTCTTGTGTCCATCAAAGTGGAAAAGGAGAAAAATCAATATGGAAAGGAGGGAAAGTGCATTGAGTATATGAAGAGAACTGATGGATGAGCTGGAGGAAAGCAAGTTCCACCCTATTGTCCCACTAACCCTGTGCCTGAGCACTTACACTTATGGAAGGACAAGGGACTGACGGTTGGCAGGGAGAGGAAGAAAGGTAGGCCGAGGCTGGTGCTGGAGCCAGAAATAGAAAGGAGAAAGGAAGACGAAAGATTTGTATAGCCACGTGGACCACGTAGTAGGAATAATAATTGAGACAAGTTTGAGAAATGCCAGGAATGTATTGCTATTGAATTGCTCGTTGCTTCGTCTATCGGAATTGCATGACATTACTGCAATGGCAGAGCTCAAGTTGATTGAATCAATCCTCTGACGTTTATGACTACCATATCCACTTTCTCCTTTTATACTTTCTCCTTCCTACTTTTTCCCTGCTTTCCTTTTCCACTTTCTCTTCCACCTTTCACGTCTCCTTTGTACTCATCCCTCCCTGGGTCTTCCCCTTCATTTATTTGTTTTCCAGCAAATATCGAAATATCATATCATTTAGGCTATACTTTTCCCAGTCGCCCAATGTCTAACGTCTAAACTCAATATCCTTTGTTCTTTTCTCCATTTTCTACTTTATCCTCTGCTTATGAAATACCTTGATCTCGTGGTCGTGAGTATATATGTGAAGTTCTTTCTCCCTTGCTTTCTTGATTGTCCTCCTTATGAAAAGGAGAAAGTGCTTCGGTTATGGTATGGAAAAATTGAAATTGGCAAAGGAGGGAAGGAACAGCTTGTCCCGTAAGAGTTATTGGAATGAGTAGGGAATTTGTCAATTTGTTTTGTTGCTTCAGTTGAATGGTTTGATGGGTAAGAAGAGAGAGCGAGTTGGGGTTGCGTATTCGCCTGTGGTATTCATCATTGATGGGCGGGATCAAATGAAAAGGAAACGCTATCATTTTCAGATAAGGGAAAGTAATGGAGACGAAATCAGCCGGGAAAGCGCGATTGAGTAAGGCAGGAAAAGATGGGGAGAATGTAGTTAGAGAAAGCAGAAGGGAAAAGAAGAGAAAGTCGGTGAAAGCAAGGGAAAAGTCGGTGAAAGTGGAGAAATTTGAATTGATTTAAAAATAAAGGAAGGACGAGATGAGAAAGGAGATCAAGTTGCGTATGTTGGGGAAAAGGGAGTGAACATTTGGGCTGTGCGTGCGGAGATAATAAAGATGATGGAGATGCAGATGAGCCGAATGATTCAATGAGACCGTGGACGCATCTATTAAATTCAAATGCCAACAATATATTCATAGGTGAATGGGAGCTGAAGGTGCAGGACGGAACTGCTCGAGTGAAAACCTTATGGAGAAAGTCCGCTCTTGCACCTTTAACCACCGTGAGGAATAGCTTGAGTGCGTTGTTGTGTATTTCATATGAGATGCTATTACATCCTCCATTAATATCAACTACTATTGCTGACTCTACCTCTCAATCTGCAGCGTAGGCTTCTCGGGGGAAGTCAAACAACTCAAGTAGAGACAGATTATTACATCAATTCCCTTAGTTTCCTATTTC
>JAAXYX010003208.1:0-15061 GCA_036851915.1 Ptenothrix huangshanensis | reverse complement strand
AATTATATGCACAAATTCATACATCAGTGTATATAATAATAATTAAATGAAGTAAATCAGAGACTTATCTACAAAAATAAAAATAAATGACTTTTATTTCAAAATACTTTAATGATTTATATACAGCATGGAACTTCAATTATTCTAAAGTAGAACGTGTGTCGTGAATAATAACTTTCTCTTAAAAGCAACAGCTAAACGCTCAAGAGTGAATTTTAAATGGAAAATTAAATTCTCTATCAAATCCTACATTTCCCTAATACATTATAGTTTTATCATTTACAATGTATTCTATGTATACCTTTCCGAATTAGCAAGAGTAGTAGGTATTTTACTCCTGCGTCCTTTGCCATTGTATTGTATTTATTAATCGTTTTATAGTGGTATTGATTATTAAGCACAATTTAGCAAGACCAAGACAAAATCTTTAAGACTACAATGTAGATGTACGTACATACCTAATGTATTGGAAGAGCGCATTATATTTTTATATTATAATGACTGTATACAATAATTTTCCAAGTTATATTGAAAATTATAATATTTATCCTTACTGCGTTACTCTATTGAAAGAGGAAAATGACGTGGCATAGCATGGTGTTGGGTATGTGTATGCCTTTTAACCATTTTTACTGTACAATCGTTGTGTTTTTGTAATTGTAATTACGCTACGTGCCAACTCACGACCGTTAATTTTTTTCAAACCTGCACCACTTATATTTTGTACAGTGAATGGTAAGTTTGTAAGACAAAACTGCTGTGATGATTATTGAATGTTTTTATTGTAATGAAGGCTAATTTGATTTCGTAATGATAGGCTTCAAGTTTGCTAACGGCCAATTAGGAGAGGGAAGTTGTGTAGCCAAGTACAATGGTGCATGCACTGAAGGGAGGAAATTATCTGCAGTGAGACGAGGTGTTAATTTTCATTGTTCTCGCTTGGACTGCTGGCATTTTTCAGGTTTGCAACTCTCTAAATAAAGAGTTCGCTCAAACTACAATACATACGAGAGTACAAGACAAATATTATGTAAGGTAATTATTTCCATTTTCTATTCCTTCAAAACAAATTATAACAATTTTTACAGGCAGACTCAACTACCTGTACACCGTTCACCATTGGAATTCGATGAACTGAAATTACACGTTGCGAGTAATCAGTTGCCATAATTTCCATCATCATCCACTCTTTAATTTACAGCTTCATTTCCTCAGGTCTAATTTGCATAAAATATAGAGATTGACATAGCACTACCAACACCCCATTATGTTTATTCCTGTTTTAGCCTTTTCCTTCCTGAATTAAATAAGGGATGTCTTGCCTTCAACTTCATTTGCTATCTATACGATGGCTATTCTACTTTACTCTTTCTATCTCGTAAATTTTTAAATTCAGAAAAAGCACTGCTTACGTCAGCCTCCCTCTACCAATCTATTTGCCACATGACAAAACCAAAATTAATTCTCTTGTGCTGATGTTTGTTTCTAATTTATAATAAAGCGTACAGCCGCATGTATTGAATGTTTCTAACTTTTGACATCCGATAGGCTTGAAGGTATTGGCTGTACAATGCAATAGCTAATGGTTAATTTTAAATCGTAAACCTCTAAATTTTCTCATTAAAGGAAAGGCAAAATAGCTCCAGATGACCTGATTTGCTCATAAAGGTAAAAGTGAAAGAAAGAGGCAATTAATTATTAAAATGAAGTGTAAGATTTAAAACATCAACTGAATTTCGAGTTGATGAAAGGAACAATGTAAATATATATTTATAGGCATGCAGACCTAGACACAATGAATGGAGTATGACGTGGCATCATCATGGCTCTTACAGAGTGCAATAAAGATCTATATCCATACTGAATTTGCGACTGTATGGTTGAGAAGATTTTTTCTTACAAGTGTAATTACTTGTTCTGAAATAAAAGATAACAATGAAGACAGCCCAACAATTGTATCGTGTTGGTAATAATGCATGGATTCGACGTGTTTTCCGCTATAGTTATCTATCGTATGCACGCATAGGCCTCATTGCATTGTTGGTATACCCAAGAATTAATTTTACATTGTTATTTTTGAAAGTCAAAGTCGAGCGAGCAAATAAAATGTAATTACATTAGCCAAGCACTTTTCTATGTTTTCATCCAGATTTTATGTAGCATTTACAGAGCGCTATAAGCCAACAGTAATAGCTTTGCGTAATCATTACATAGGAAGCTGATAAGTAATTTGCTCAATCCAATCCAATCACCACCTACTCACTTACTTGGGTATAGTGTACATACCAACATTATACCTGAGTTAATGAGCTGTTGATGACTCGCTTAATTTTTAGTCCATCGACAGCTCATTTCTGTAATTATTATTTTGCTGACTTCATTGCCTGAATCAAAACATGATTATTTACACAGTAAAACACTATACAGGTTCGGTGTACGTTTCTCATACTTGAGACTGAGACGTTCAAGTCAGTTATGTATTGAGACCGCGTTGCACAGGTAAACTTAATGCAGAAATACAGGTAGGTATGTACTACAAGCACAATCACTTGTTCCCTTATCACTATCACTCAACTCCGACTCAATAATCTAGACTTAATTATCTTGCATTTGTACATCGATCGGTTTTAATTGGATTTAAATTTTCAATATGTACCCCTGGAAGGTCCTATTAGTCTAGTCTCGTCTGTTGCAGTGCAGTGTCCACGAAAAAAATCAAGAAATTAACTCTCTTTACAGTTGATTAGAGTATCATTACCTTTCTTTTCACTCGACTCAAACCTTAATTTTCATTTAAAATATTATATGGAGATACGAATTCTTATCGGAATATACTTATATATATAATTGCAGATCGTGTTTACTAATATAGGGACAGAATGAAATTACTCTACTTATCAATCTGTGGATTGTTATTGTTATCCTGCCCATGTCATGACAAGGAGAGACACTCTAATGAACTCCGAACATTTCCCATCACTATCACAATCACAGACACAATGCACTCGCCTGGCGTTCTATAGGTATTAATAATCTGATTCCCAAGATGATTTTTTTGTGTAAGACATATATACGGCCATTCACTACACTACACTACACTACACTGCACTACACTGCACTGCACTGCCCTGCCTCATGGCTTGATTCAATTTTCACATTTTTTGCTCCGTTTCCTGTATTTAAACCGCATATTACATTAGCTAATCTGCAAAATCATCCATTTTGCTACTCTTTGGCAGGGTCATTTACAAGTTAAAATATAATTTTATTACGTTTTATGACATGATGTGTTCATTACATCTTAGACTACATATCCTCTTGCCTTGAGAATCGAGAAATAAAATACAGATACGCAATTGAACCAACGTAAAGTGCATGTTTTTATATCTAAATATGATAGCATCGTCGTCGCCGGAACATGTTTGTAAATTTAAATAAGGCAAATGAGAGCAACTGAAGAGAAAAATCCAGAGAGTCAGAAAATTTTGGATTTAGTTACCTTCTATGTAATATAGGTAGGTACCTTCTGTGGATGTTATTACCTAATGAGATCGGCAGTATAGGTAATCATTCCATATCTGTGCTTTCGTAGTAGTCAGCATAAAAACAACATTACCATGACCTTTGATTACGAAAAACTAACTGAATGAATTAATTACTCCCGTCAATAATGACTTATATTTTAATTTTAATTCTGACCAAACGATGCTTATCAAGGCAAGGTAGGTAGGTAGTAGGTAGGACGGTAGGTAGGTAGGTAAGTTGACTTAAAATTATCTTATCTTTGAAAATTAGAAATCAACTTACCTTGAATCACATTATGCAACCAACACCTAATCAGTCTCTTACAATCAAATAAGTGTTTTATTAGCCCTTGGAACTGCCATAGGATGTGACATTAATTGCAGGTTCTAACTGCAATATAATTATAAAACAATAAATGAATCCCGTAGCCCCGAGGCTGGATTTGAATTGTTGACTTTATTTATGCAATCACAATCTTGCATTCCCTCAACTGCTAACGCTTTCTGAGACTGTCAAGTCGTCCACAATTACAATGAACTATGAACAAACAACAAACACTTTATTTCCTGAGTGCGGAAATGCGGTAAAGTGTATTATCTGGCAGCGAGTACAAATTGCTTGGAATGGTTCTCATGTTTAAATATTTCGTCGTACGTGAGTTTTGTTTGAGTTTACCTCAATTGGATGGTTGTTTAAGTTCAAATATTATCGTCTACACACTTTTTTACAATCATAAAAATTTTAAAAGCTAAAGCAAAAAAAAGAATTAGCAAGAATAAGCACTCGAGTTAAGTTCGTTGGGGCTTGACAACCATTAATGAATACCATGTGTATGATAATTATAAGTGCGTTCCTACAGGAACTTATCGTACTTAAACTATTAAGGAACACATGCACGAATTGCATAGTAAATGCCTTTGTACAGGAATTTGAGTTTTCTTTGGGCGATACTGTGACTGTGACATCGTATCTTCTGCAACCAAACTTGGTTCAAAACTGCATGCATTCCAAGCGAACGAACCAACAATCGATAGTATATAGAAGTATAGGTATATAGTATGTATGTCAAAATAAATAACTACAGGGCTGACAGTGACGGGCAGGTGACACATTCTCACATTCCTCGTTTTCTCTAAATTGCATATTCAATTTCAATTATTACAAAGACAATATGGCTCATTGAAACAAATATATCTTAATTCACTACAGCTTCTCAACTTCCCTTCGTTTACCACCTCGAATATGATATTCTGATACGTTCTTAATGCATATAAAATACCAAAAGCCGAATGCCAACATTATCTTCAATTTTTACAAGCGTACAAGATTATTCATGTAGGATTTATACAGTCATATTCTATGCATTTTTTGGCCTCCAAAGGCATACTTTTTCCTGAGCAACGTTTTGTGGTTGTAGTGGTATTTTGACTTGAAGTTTGTTGTCATTCAGATGCCTACTAAAAGTGAGATTGATAAGAGCGACTACTGAATGAGTGAATTTGATAGAAAATTAATAAATTCTGAGCTCATTCATATGATTGTTATTGTCAAATCCTTATTATGATGAAATATTGTGGGTGAAAAAATGAACAGAGTGCAATGTGGCAGTTATTGGACAAACGTAGACAACTATGTAATAGTTAAATAAAGCTCCGTTGCTTCCCTACTACCTACCTGAGTCTGTGCTTTGCAAATGATATTACACCTGAACACTAAACACTGAGGAGAGAAGAAGTGGAAGAAAGGAAATGGAAGCAATATGTAAGAGAGGTAATTATTTTTTAACTCGAAGCATTATTATATAAGGGAAAGATAGTGATGGAAGATTGTGAGGATATACGTGAGGACTTGGGCTACGGCTTATGAGCCATTAAGCCGAGCTCTTGGCCGGTCGTCTTGAGCTGTTTTGGTTTCGTCCTAATGGACGGGCATAAAGGTGGTTAAGAGTTTTTCTGGTGCCAGATGATAATTGAAGAGCTAATTGCATTAAATCTTTGAGGCTAATGAGGATTTCGTGATCCTTCAACCACGCCTCCAAGGAGAACAAACAGAAAATGGGCTCGCTTTAATTTATTCAAACAACGATTTTTTACTCCTTAATTATAATTATTGTCTTCCCTTCTCATTAGAAACTGAAACCTACACGCTCCTGGAGAAACTGTATGTAGACACACGGGTGAGCATGTTTATGTGTGACGTACATTTGCAATTAATAACTAGCCTCTACATCTATGGACAGTTTCTTCTTTCATTCAAATCTATACTTATACACTCATACTGGCGTTTATTCATATATGTACATATGTAGGTAGGCACCTATGCTTTTCTTTAGAATTACAGTCTCCTACTACAATATATTATGCAGCAATCACAATGTTATTCAGAATATTAATAACCATGCATTTTGTCCCTATACCCCACTATACATTCAGACGACGTAAGCCATTGCTATAAAGGTATACATACACAAGTCTTGAATTGCATTTCAAACTTTTATAGAAATTCACAGATCGCATTTTTGAAAAAGTGTAGTGTACGTGCTTTGCATTGTAATATTAAATAGAATTTTTCCGATTTAGAATTGTAAGTAGGTATGAACTAAAAGGTCTTCACATTTAAAAAATGTAAATACGTAACAAGCTATAGATGTAGGTAATAACAAATATGGAAAGAATAAGTCCTGCACGTTCCCCAACGACGACGGTGAAGAAAGAAAGTTTTTAGAAGTGCCGCAGTATTAATTCACAATTCAATAATAGAGCATACCTATACTTTAGAAAAGTTGGTATATTTTGGGAATTTGCTACCTGTGCCCAGTACTAAATACCTGGAACTCTAAATGATTACAACTAATGTGGTGTATCGTGTATCATGCATACATGCAATTGGAGCACTGCGGAAACCGAACTCAAATACGCAAGGCCCCTTGACCCTTTCCACGTGGAACGTATATAGTGGTGTTCATCTGAGTTGTTAAAAAATGTATACATATACATGCATATATCACAGGTTAACACTTATTATACCACTTTACTCTATAGCTGACTCAAAGGAGAAGAAAAAGTCAAGCATTTCCCTGCACTGCATGCACGTATTTTCGACTCTTTGCATCATTCATAGTTTATTCAAGTCGTGGTCGTGGATAAGAAGCTACATCCTGTTAATTTATAAGCTCGATCATTTGAGGGCTTATTCAGGAAGTATTTTAATTAGGAAAGCATAAATGGGTAAGTATCTTAACAAAATTGAATTGTAAGTGAAATATAAACTGACTGGGATTATGAGGCAGTCAGTTGTCTGAATGGGCAGAATATAAAATTATGTACAAGCTGGCCTTCTTATTTTAAGACAGAGCCAGAGCAGAGCAGAGCCATTATGATTCGGAAAGGGAGTTGCAGTTGGTGTTACATAATACACATTTCCTCGTGAATTTTAATGTAGGTACTTTCATAATATACCTAAATATGTGGCAAAGGTAGTACAGGCATTTAAACCGAGGGTGTTCTTCTAGCTCCGGATGGCTCCTAGGGTTCATAAGTCGCCTACAAAAAAGTTGGTACCTTCAGATGTTGCAAACAAGTGGTAACGGTTGACGGTATCAAAGTGATTTACGTCTGATACTCGGAAGTAACACTACAACTACAGCTACTACAGCTGACTGTGGGAAGGAAGGCATGGCAATAGAAACTTCGAACTTAATTGAATCAATCGAATAAATTAATACAATTTATTTTAATATAATCTATACCATTAAGTTTGATACAGATTAATCGTTGCAATAATCTATAAATGGAATTAGAAAATATTAGTGCAGCACACTATAATTATATATTATTCCAGAAACCACATTCGTAACAATTGATTACCATGATCAAATAATATACTGGACTGAATCTTTGAGGGAAGGATAATAAGTAGCTTTGAAGTGAAAAATTATTCATAAAATAATAGTTGATATTACAACGGTGGTGACGAAACACCATTCTCATGATTACAATATGCAGTTGCAGTATATGTAGGGAGTGAGATAAATANCATGATCAAATAATATACTGGACTGAATCTTTGAGGGAAGGATAATAAGTAGCTTTGAAGTGAAAAATTATTCATAAAATAATAGTTGATATTACAACGGTGGTGACGAAACACCATTCTCATGATTAGAATATGCAGTTGCAGTATATGTAGGGAGTGAGATAAATACTTACACGAACTTGATGCGGGCAATAGCCCAATCGTAAGTCTGACTGGCGAGCTACATAAATTCCAACATGGTTATGGTTACACGTCTACATAATTATATCCCAGGTTAGTTTAATACGAATTACAAATGCTGATATTGAACACCTCCTCTGTTCATGCTTAATCTAAGGAATACAAAAAGAACTACCGAAGAAAAAAGGTAAAGCCTGGTCTTTATGACTTTGAGAGCAATAAATTATGATATTTTTCTGTATAAGAACTTAAATATACGAAAAAACTCTTTGCAAGAATTCCAGAGAAAATTATTGCAGTGCTTAAAAGGATTTTAATGCTCAGACGGGCCACCTTTTTCCTGTTTGGGTACTTTAAGTAATTAGCTATGATAAAATGGGAGACGACAACCACTTTTTAGAATTGTGAAGAGGCCTATGCATGTACGTAGTAGGTATCTATGTACACTATCTATTCTGGAGGGAAATCTACCACAGCACATGTGCTCGAATAATTGGAACTTGGAACCTGTGGTCCCGCGTATTAATTGTTACTGTCTAATCTAAAGATGCCGGAGAGCGTTTTCAAGCATTTAAAATTAATTTAAAATATTAAACTATGACCTCAATGCATGCTTACAAGTAAATTTGTAAACGGGTGATAGTTCACAAAATTTACGATCCACGTGTACTAAATATGTAAGTTTCTCAATGCTTTTGTGAAAACGAGCTTGAACAGTAAACGATTATTTCATTGCTCTTAGGATTAATAGAAACAATGCTGTCATTTGTCACTTACGACTATTATAGAACTTCACGCAGGAAAGTAAGTTGCATGTTATTTTATTTTGCTTACTACTCATAAGCTCATTATTTAAATAGTATCAACCTCACTGATTTAATTATTGGTGTACATTAAATACCTTGATTAATATGTCCCTCGTTAATTGTTTAAGCCTCCAATTAAAATTGTGCCACTGCAGTTAATTGTCACGTCAACGATCATCATGGATTGTATGCAAATTAACTACAACTGCTGTGTATACTGATCCCAGAAATAAAACTTACTGGACATTTCATTGTCACATCTGACTAGGTCCCGAATGGAGAAAAGACTTTTCGCCGGTCGTCCATTTCCATTTTCATTCATTTGACAGTGAAGTCTCCCCGACCTTTCATTTGAGATCATCTTGTGGTTATCTCCAGCAATTTTACACGTCAAATCCATCATCAGCTAGGAAAAGCCGCTGACATAATCAATTAAGTCGCATTTTCCAAAGTCGGAAGTCAGCTCACGTAAACGTTATCGTTTTATATCTGAAGAATTAGGAACCAAATCCACACCCAGTTGTATATTTAAAAAGGCAAAACCGCTTCAGCTCCACAGCAAGAAAACCCACAGTTTATAATTATCCCGACAACTGACACTGTAATTATTAATACATCGTGCGTGTGTGTGCTTTGTTAGTAAATTTTAAACTTTTACTTTTACGCTGCGAACTTAGGTAAGTCAACTGCGCTTAGAATTGAAATCCATTTTTAGATCTCTTTCCTTCGTTAGCGTTGTTCTTTATAGGTGTAAATAGACGGTAGATACACAGAAATATAATAGTATACAACTACATAAATCTTCTGAAACTGAGTCAAACTTGTTTCTGTGTTCAGTGTAAACAAATTCCTTCTACGGTCCAGGGTAAATACGTTAGCAAACAATGCGTTGACACAACGAACAGCAAATCTCCACGGTACAGATAAGTTATCAATTGTTTAGGTTTGTACAATTTAATCTCGTTTAAGAGTATCTGATGAAAACGTTGTGGTTCTTGAAGCACACCCATGAAGGTCTTGATCCATACTCAACACTTACGCTACTTAAACAACCTAGGAGTATAGTTATAGTTTGTGAAGATGTTTAAAAGTGTTTTACAAATCTGTGATTACTTTACATTACACCACTTTTATCCGCAATGAAAGTAATGCACGGAAGCACAGGTAAACTGACTGCAGTAAGCGTGGACGGATGGAAAGAACCTGAAATGAATTTTGCGTGAAAGAAACACCATCGTTGTCGTTGCTTTACTTAGGAAATACAGCCTGAGGTAGAACAAGTATTAAATGGAGATTTTTTTTTCACCTTTTTTCTTCACGCTCTTTGTTTTTCATTTTGCGTAGTTTACGCCGATATCTGTACTAAATACGATACCAAATGAAGGGTGGCTGGGCTGTGCAAGCTCATATTCGAGTCAACTGTGAACGGTGTGTAGTGTAGTGCAGTGTTGTCGTGGGATTATGCATAATATCATTCACACTCCACTATTGACTTAATGCATTCGATTAGATCCCTTTTGTGTAGTCCATCTTATGCATCTGTGGCATCTGTATACTTCAGTCCCCAATTGTAATGCTCCTTGAGACTCGTTGCCTGTGCGGTGAATTACTTAAGTATGTATTTGTAGGATGAAAATGCGATAAATGGCTATAATAGGTTTATACCCTTAAGATAGTTTCAGCTGTGTACACAGTTCAGTAGACCAGTGCCAAGCAAAATGATGATAGTGCCGACCTGAAGGGCCGGTCGTTCACTCAGGAATCCCTCCCTCTCGAAGAAGGCGGCAACCAATGTTCAGTTAGGAGGTTGATCATAAAGTTGATCAGAATGATTTCATCAATGTTCATCATATAACTTATTATTAGGCGAATCTGTTTTTATTAACTATTTTAACATGGTGTAACTACCGAACAAGCTCAATCAATCTACGTAACGTAACTTCATCAGACTAATTTAATATTCATACACAAATTACTGCGGGACAAACAAAATCCTACGCGAACAAGGTAGGGACCAAGGTGTACGAATAACTCATACTGTGTATTTAAACGTAATTTTCAGAATGACTTGGAACATTTTGGTCAATTTACTGGGGATGGAACAAAGGCACCAAGAGCTAAATCATAGTTGAGAGAATTGTAACGTTTTAAGTAAGAATCTGATTTGGAGAAAACTGCTTGGGTCTAGATATAGGTACATAGATGCAGGTACGTAATTTCATATAGCATTGCATGACCAAGAAATTTCCCGGAATCATGGACTACTATGTCTCCTTTTATAATAGTAGTTTTGTGGACATTCCAATTTGCGCGGAGCAAATGGAAGCATGCAATGTTATAATAACAATTACCACCGAAGAAGCATGCACTGAAAATTACTAACTTCTGATGACTAATAAAAACGAACTGGGATTTACCCAGGCCAAGACTATGCAGCACTGATTATCCACTCCGGTAGTTGCGTTCTAATTGATAGCAATTATGCTCAATTAACCTTGATTATCATTAATCAACCATGGCTTCATTCTTTAGAACCTCCAGTTCTCATCAAAACTCATTACCTTCCTCTCCGCAGGCCAGGGTTGGCTCTTGGCTTCATCATCACTATCAACAATTCCTATAAATGAAATTTTACAAGCACTTCACTTGTGTTGGTCTAACGTTTTGCGTCAGGGTCTTTCACATTTGGTAAGTAGATTGAAGGGAATATGTTTTCACTACCTTTCAGAATAGTAATGACAGAAACTACTGGTACTTGTTTCGTAAGTTTCCGAATTTCCACATTCTAGGTTCTACACTTTGTCTACCCTGCGATTTGTCGGTAGCAATTATTATGACCTACAGCACATCTGAAAAGCAATTTAAACCGCTATAATTGGGTTGTATATTTCTAGCTGAATACTTGCGGTAAACCCTATGTCCCCTACTAATCCTTGCAAGTCAGCCATAAAATAGTATGATTATCCGCTTTTTAAAAAAGATGATCCAGTAGTTATCAAAAATTTCAGATTTTCAAAACCAAATTCAATCAAAACTCCCAAAAATGACCTGACAATAAAAAACCGAGACATATAGGATTATCACATACATCTTTAATCTAGAATGTTTCCAATTTTGTTTCTCATACCCATTTAAAGCAAAGTTGAACTTTCTGATTTTTTTTGCTCCTACAATAGTGTGTTTTAATAATTAGAACCATGAGTTTAAAAAAATGCTAACACTTGTTATTTTTAAAATTATGTAGTTTGAAATATAAATAAAAATAAAATAGCTGTAGACTTTTATTTTTGTGTTGTTCTGTTAAGTTAGGTTAGGTTGGATTAGGTAGGTTAGGTTAGGTTAGGGGGTGGCCGAAGGTCAAAGTTCATCTTCGGTTAGGTTAAATTGTGAATTAAAAAAGTGAATTTTACCGGGCACAACTTTCAAAGTCGGACACCACTTATCAAAGGCTACAATATCACAATTATTTGTTCAATAAGGGGGGATTCTTTAATAAGTGGTGTCTGACTTTGACAAGTGGTGCCCGGTAAAATTCACTATTATTATTTGTTATTACTTATTTGTTCATCTACACTGGGTTAAAGTTTAGTGCGGCTGATTTTATTCCTGAGCTTTTTTAAATCCGTACATTATTTCTTTATTGGGTATTACGTTAATTGCTTCTGAACAAGAATTGCAGGATTATTGGTGGAATAAATTACTATGGTTATGTTTTTTAAAATGTAGAAGTTTTTTTAAAAAGGTACGTTAACCATGGCAATTTTTATATTTGTGCAGGCTCCGAGAATTTACAGCACAACGGGTTTACCCAGTGTTTACCTCTAATAAGTATCAGATTATTAACCCACATAATAATAAAACGTAAATTATAATTTGCAGAAAGGTAGATATCATACGAGACCACTACCTAAAAATTACAATGTTTATAATAACTGCACTAAAAGTACCAAACTAGCTGAAATGTAGTTACAACCACGCAAACACAATTGACTGCGGGTAAATCATCATGTGCTCAGTAGCCGAACACTGCTTGTCTCCTATTTCACGAACATAACTTAATTTTACAATTGAATACAGTCAGTGTGGTTCGAGCAATAGCATTTACTGCAATTAAAAAGCTGTAAACGATTACATTGTATTTTCTCAAATGAGTATCGCGTGTTTTTATTTCTCATTAGTTTAGTTCTGTTCGTAGTTTCTGACATTTAATATTTCTTTCGATTTAGGTACGTTAGAGCTGAAATTACAATTACAATTACAAGTACACCTAAAACTACACACAATATACTAATTAGAAACTCGTCGGAGTATTGTAAAAGTTAAGGATATTTGACCCTATTAGCACGAAATTACAGGGTGATATCTTGAGTAGGTACATGGATTCTCTTTCAAACTCATTCTCCATACGTAAGTGAGATTTAATAAAGCAGGTACATAATAATACGACATAATAAACTAAGTGTAGTTTCTAAGCAAAAATATTCCACAATTACCTAAATTGATTTAGTTTGAGAAGTGAGCTTGTGTTTGTGAGGTTGTAAAAGCACGATTTTTAAACGACAACATTGACGAATCTAACTTTTCAAATAATTTTACGCTTGTACTTTTATCTGTCTACGAATATTTCAGTTTACAAGGCTTATTCCCTACAATAATTTTTTCACTAATTCCAAGATTGCTAAAATACAAGTACACTGCATTTGCGATTGAATTTGCTTGTCATCGGGAATATTTCAAACATACTGACCGAACACCTTGAGACAAGTTATTGTTAAGTGTGAAAATTGGATACCAGCAGATGCAGATGCAGATGCAGATGCAGAAAACGATGAAAGATAGTGATTGTCAAAATATTTCATAGTAAAATTATGCTTATAATTAATGTTTTATTTGTTACCGTAATGTTGTCTGAATAAACTAATTCACAGCACTTTAATTTATTATTCATTTAATTATTATTATTTATTTATTTATTTATTTCGGAGTCAAAAGCATTGTACGCTCAAAACCAACACCAAAAGTTCGCTGCATTTACATAATGTACTTGCGGTCACCGAATAATTTTGTACTTTTAACACGCTGGCCTCGGACATACTTGCCACCATCTGGCGCAACTTTAAGAGAATACTAAGCCAATCGCCTCCGATAGGAAGTTAGTGCGCGATATTGTCGGTAGAGGGCGTTAGCAGAATCAGTTCAAACTGGCAATTTCGTTTTCGTAGTACAAAATTGCTGACTGAACTCAAATACCAATTAAAAATGTGTCAGGCGTACTTGCTAGTTAGCATAAATATTTTGATTTTTTTTACATTTAATAATTCCCTAGCGAAGGGGGTGTACATTCGATAATGGTTGCGTAAATAAGGTTGCGGTTCAATATTCAAAATTAATATAATTATTTTAACTGTCAGTGGTGAATAACAGTAGCTATAATTTTTTGTAGTATCATAATGTTTGGATAGAACATATATAACTTCATTATCATTAAATAGACAATGACAATTAATGCAATTAAATCGGGATAACTTTCAACCTTGTGAAAAAAATCTGGGTCAAATATGTATAAAACTTCACTATTTGCGGTAGGGAGTAGCTATACGTATTTTAAGCTTGCCGTGTCTATGCTTGAATAACGCTAATAAATAATGATTGCTGTAATCATCATTGTATGTAAAGTTCATACATCCGAATGCCTGAATGCAATTCCAATAATTTGTAATAACTTCCGTGTCGTCCGTGTCGTTGATGGTCGAATCATTGAATGTGGAAGACAATAAGGTAATCGATTTGAAGTAGTCATTATGTGAACCATAAATGTCGTCTCTAACTACCACTGAAGGCTGAACAACACAAAAGCCAGATATGCAGCGGAAATACCGCAACTGTTTGTGAATATATACATACCTACCCCTGTACATGTATTTATATGCATCGCACATTCTTTATATTCTTTTCGTGTATTCTATACATAATTGATAATACTCTATATTCATATCTCACTGAAGTGTATGTATTTCAAGCTGCGGTGGTGTAGCTTAGGTTAACGAATAATTTAAAAACCAACTTACCCTACTTATACTTATTTATTTGTCTATGCCACATTTTTTTATTCCAAACCTAATTGGACATTAGTATCGAACAACGGCACGGAAGTTCAGTTAGATAGTCAGAATGAATGCACTTATTTTTCCTTCACTGTATGCATTAATGCAGTCATGAAACTAATTAAATCTGAGTTTCGCATTTTGCGGTCGAACTCCAGTGCTCAATTAAGTTAACTTTAATTCTAATTTTATGTCTTATGTACATACTTCTACTGAGAATTTAAGGCCGCTTCATCAAATAAAAGCTACTGTATGTAACTGTTCAATAAGTAAGCAGGACTATTTGTGTAGGGATAGTTGAAAATATGTACACAGGAGTTCTTCCGCATACTACTTAAGCGGCTTATAAGCATCGACGAAAAGGCTGGTTGAATTAGCATGGGGATTATTGACTTTTCCGCTTCAATTTCC
>JAAXYX010003207.1:0-15065 GCA_036851915.1 Ptenothrix huangshanensis | reverse complement strand
AGTGATTGTGTAGCAAGTACGTTCAAATTCTTTTCGCTATAGCGAAAGTGACTATAGCATTAGTAGTGTCTACACAAAAGATATTGCGGACCCCTATTATATTTATGGCTGATTGTGGAAGAGAATAGTTTTTCAGTTCTTTCACATTCACGTCCACCTAGGAATGAGTACGTTACGAGTGTAATGTTGGAGCCAGTCTTGTGCTGGGTGGATGGGAACGGTGGAAACATTGCTATTGCTATTGCTATTGCTAGCTCGGCTTGTTTTCCTTGTGCGTCAAATACTCACATTTAACTGCGAGGATTCTATAAGTTTAGTTGGAGCAGAACTAGGGAGCCACACTCGTCTACTCGTCTCCACTCGTTTTTATGGAACCAGAACCAGAACCAGAGCCAGAACCAGAACCAGAACCAGAGCCAGAACCAGAAGCAGGAGCGAGCAAAACTGCATTGCAGACTATGGGGTTCTTGTTCTACATCCGAGAAATATCCTTCCCAGCACCGACACCACCATTCACGCTCCCATAGTTATGTCTATTTCTCTTTGTGTTCAACCAGACTGTTAACTATACCACAGTATATGTGCGCTCTACATTCCCAACCCAGCTCTATGAATCTACGCCTGCACCTTCTTCCTTCTATATATCCTTGTTGGTGATCGCAGCTCGGAACGTATATGTTTTTTATGTCCGACTACGACGACGACTACTACGACTACTACTACTACACACTTGTGAAAATTCCAACGGAACTAACCCAAGAAGGCAGGAGTTGGAGTTGGAGTCGGAATCGGTCCTGGTTCAACATAATGTTGTACGTTAAATGTTCACGTTTATTACCTTGCCTAGGAGCCATAGGCATCTACAGTAGAGCTAGGACGAGCGTACTTGAAATTCTATGAAACATTAAATGGTATCTTTGGGATATTATTGAAATGCTACCATTGCCTATCTGCATGAGCAAGTACCAGGAGTCAGGAGGTACATCACACCATAAACATTCCCCAACAAATTTTGATTTCAATCATCAACCACAGCGAGTGTAGCACAACAATCATGCCACACCACAGTCAAGTCGTAACTTTAAATCTCTTCGTAGGTATACAAACCCACACCAATATCTGTAATCCACATATCGGTGGAAAAACTGAGATTAGATTTGCTCGATTATACCAAGTCTCCGACAACTCGGCGTATCAAGGAGGCTTAAGGCTGGAGGAGGACGACCAAAACTAAATCGGTTTGGGATTTGGACGACGAGCAGTAATTGCAATTTGTACCCGTATTTCTCAGATAGAATCTCGTCTGATTGACACGGAAGAACGAGAAGCACAAGGATGGAGAGGGAGATACGGGGAATGAGAGAGAGAGAGCGAGAGAGAGAGAGAGAGACAGAGAGAGAAAGGGAAAGGGGCAAAGAAGCACTTAGAACTGAAAGAAGATCAAAGTTGATAGACGAATAAGACGACAAGACTAAAAAAGTAAAGAGAGAAACGCCGTCAGTGTGGAATGTGTGACGTGCGTTTGGTTGGAGGAATTTGACGGAAAAATGAATTAAATAATAAATATGATGTCAGACAATAAAAGGGAGGAGGTGTGAGGACTCACCAAGAAGATCCATTGCGGCGTGAGGTGCAGGTGGTAGTGGTCAACTACAAATGAGTAAGAACAGCCAACACTTCCGGCTGTGACAAAGCGAGAATGACTGAGATGAATAGAATGTTTAGTTGGTTTCAAAGACGAGAGTGCAAGAGGGGGATATATTTATATAGAGAGACAGAGAGACAGAGAGAGCGAGAGAGAGAGAGAGAGAAAGAGAGAAAGTCCAAAAGGTATCAAAAGGTATAACAAATATGTACGGACTGTGGGAGAGAGTATTCGCGTATTCACAAAGTCGGCTTGGCTTGTCTGATTGTCTGTCTGTATGAGTATGTGAGAATTGAAGTGAGATTCAGCCCCAGGTTGTATAGCGTGACAGCCGAATGAATCGAGTCACCAGACCACACCAAACCAGCTCATGTAGAGAGCCAAGTGCTTTTGCTTAGAAGAACTTTTCGTAACTGCCGTATCGAGACTTCGAGACCAACTCGAGCTGGAAAATTGTACTGTGCCAGAGTTTTCCAGGAATCGATCCTTCTCCTCTTTTTTCACATCTAAGGCACAAGTAGAGAGAAAGAGAGAGAGAGAGAGAGAGAACGGAGACGGAGAGAAGAGACGGGAAGAGAGAGAGAAGTTGTCGGTTGTCGGCAACTCCCAAGTAAAATGCCATATTCAACCATCCCCAAAGCTATTTGCTTGCCCATGTTCTCTTTACCATCACATACCGCTTGTCCGATTCATGTTTCCTCGGCCTTACCAACTACTACCCTCCCTCAGCCACTCATCCAATCACTACATACCGGTATACGGGTTTAGCCACTATCCTACTCCGGACTCCACAACCACTGCCACTGCCACTGCCACTACCATTGCCACTGCCACGGCCACGATTCCACAGCTTGCCTACACAACATTCGCACCTTCTCAACTCAACTCAGCTCAGCTCAACTCAACTCAACTCAACATCTCAGCCGACATTCTTACTCCGTGTGCGGCCTGCTATCCTTCATCAACTCTCCATCTCAATTGCGCTGATATGAGCATCGTAAGTATGTACGCTGACATTCTTCCACTCGACTAACTCAATAAACCTTTGTGAAGCGGTAGGCAGCAACAGCTCAGCCTCAGTCGTCAGAATCACAATCAGAATCGCAATCACAATCAGAATCGCAATCAGAATGAAATCGCATACGAAAGAAAAATACAGAAACAATTGCAAATTACTGTTTTTCTTTATTTTCGTTTTCTGTTATTTTTTGGGGACAAGCACGAACACACCCACTCGCCGTGTGTCCCACTCCTCTCTAGCTGTACTCATGGCCATGGCCATGGCCATGGGATTTTCGAGTGTAATAATATGCTCTAGCATCCCCGTTTGATTGTCGACAGGCATGTGTTAAGCGTAAAATAAACATTGTTGACAAAAAAATAGAGGGAAGATAACTAAGCAAATTGGATGTGACTTGAGTACATAAAAATGAGGAGGAAGATAACCGTCATGCTTTCTTTCTTTCTTTCTTTCTTTCTTTCCTTCTTTCCTCCTGCCAAAGAATCAGAGGAGAGACGAGAAATCATAGCGAGACAGAAACACAACTGGATTTCAAATACAAGTCATGTGAAAGCATTGATTTTCGACAGATGCACTGGTCGTAGAGTACAGTGTGCAGTTAGTACGGTGCACAGTGGAATGAGTTGGATTGGATTAAATTGTGTGGTGGAAGGAGGTTAAACACTGAAAACTGGAGCTAACATGAGCATGAGAAAGGGGAAAGGCAGTCAGAAGTTTTACTGCAGTCATTGTAGGCTCAATTGGAGCCTTGCCAAACAGCCGCTCTTCTCAACAAGAGACGAAGAGACCGAGAAAGTACCCATAGCCAAACCATGGCCAAAGCCATACCCATCATCCAAAGGAAAATGTAGCCGTACCAACACAGTCTTATCTCTGGAACCCCCACTTCCCACTTTTAGCCGAACCCCTATTCATACACAGAACCGTTTCGTTCATCCGCTCGCTTTCTATGCCAAAAAATGAGAGAGAGAGAGAGAGAGAGAGAGAGAGAGAGAGAACTCTGAAAATGTTCATCGATCAAAGTATGAGATTCAAATTAGATTTTGGATTTTTAAATTTCTTCAAGACCTTTGTATTTTTTGTGAGTTTCATCGTCCTAGCATTTCCTGTCGCTTATCATATATATTTTCCTTTCAATATTTCCATGCTGTGTGAGAAAAAATAAGAAGGTAAGTAGCAGGGAATCCATTGTGCTGGAACAGCTTATGGTTCTTCAAATCTCCCTTTCAATGGAAACAGACAGAGGGATGCATGCATACAGTCAGATCCTTGAATTACCCACCGTCATTTTGCCGACACAGTGAACTGTAGGCAAGTTGAAAAACCCTTGAATCAAGTGTCATGATACATGTAAAATTTCATCCGTGGAAGAACACTCCGTTTCGTCTCTCGTCCAACTACATTTTCCAGGTCAACGATGTATTGATACTGCAAGACGACAGGATGAGGAAAGGAAGAACAAGGTTGACTTCATCCATATCTTTCTCCTTTCCCCTCTTTCCCCTTCTCCCTCTCCATTTTCCCTTGCTCTGCCTCTTTTTCCTTTTTCATCTCCTCTGCACTTGACTTACGTCTTCGTCTTGGTCTTGGTCTTTCGTCTTTCGTCTTCGTCTTCGTCTTCGTCTTCGTCCTACCGGCACCGGCTCACAGAGCTCGTCCTACTCGCTCTCCTCTAGCCACTTGCATCGAGGCAAAGTCGAGAAGTTTATTGGCCGTTTCAACTAGTTCAATCCATTCGTTCTTTGCCTATCATGAATATTTTATTCCGTCCATTTTCAATTCACACTAGCTTTGTTCGCTTTGGCCAAGGAACAAAATGAAACTCAGTGGAAAAGCTGAGTCTCCAGAGTAACTTCTCCTATACGCAACTAACGAGACAAACCAACGGTCCTCTTTTCCTCTTTCTCTCTTTCTTTCTTTCTTTCTTCCTTCCTTTCTTTCTTTCTTTCTATCAAACAAACGTGGAGCGCAGTTAGTGCATCCGAAGATTCATACATGTATTATGTGCCTACATCAAAATATCTGTATACCCTGGTCTGGCAAAGAAAATAGAATTGACAACGAGGAGGGAGCACGTAAGAATGCAAACACGTTGGCCAATACGTCTTGGCAATGCTGTCTACTCTACGTCGACTGTCTACACGCTCAGCCCAGAGTGATTGCCCCACCAAGCCAAGCCAAGCCAAGCCAAGCCAAGCAAGCATCGAGATTCTACTTACTCCCACCCAACCCACCATACCATATACCTATGTATCGTATCCAAATCCAAAAAGTCTTCCTTTCCTTCCGTATCCTCATCCTGCCAACTTTTTCTTGCTCTTAAGAGGAATCTTTTACAAGCCGATGCCGATACGATGCGAGATGCGACGCACTCACTGACTGACGCACGGACTGACACTGCAAGCCTTGGACTTTAACCGTAATGTCTGCACTTGCACTTTACTCTACTCTACTTTACCTACCACAAGGGCAGTTTGACGACCGGGCCCGAACAACCAACCGTTTGTTTTTTCCCATTCGCATTCCATGAAATATGGGACAGAAGGGAAACTTTTTGACTGAAATGGTTGAGAAATATTGGAGACGCTACACATTAGCATTGGCAGACCATTTATGTAAAACATTGGGAGAATTTCAATGAGTCCTTGTCGTTAATTCTGGCCGGTAGAGGAAATAGAGCTATTTTATGGATCTCCTAGATTTTTATCATACTTGGCTACACCCACCCTTCAAAATTAAAGAGTTATTGGAATTGTCACGACAATTACGAATGCTTTAACTACTCCATATACCAGAACCAAAACCAGAACCAGGACCAGGACCAGTTCATATACAAGTCTCTCTGCTTTCTTCACAACCCTATTGTAGGTACCATCTTTTTCCTTTATGTACATTAGAATTTCCAAGGTTCGGTGCGCACCTACTTACTTTTGTAGAGCTTGAATGCCTAAGAAAACAGCTGTGGTAAATAGAAACACGATAAAGTGTAAAAATGTTTGAACATGGAAAACATTAATCATAGGAGGCAGATAGCTGTTGGTAACATCTACACCTTGATAACGCACGAGATAAAAGGGGAAAACATTCGTTTCGTTTCGAGTCAGCTTATACCAGCCCATTAATATGCGTGCCATTACTCAAGCAAACTGTACATTGCACTTGCACTGCTCTGTAAGCACATTTGATTTTCCTTCTAATAGCGTACAACTACAAACTACTACCTCTTGCTTTCACCGATTTGGTGAAACCGAAAAAAAAACTTCCTTTGCTTTTTGTTTGCTTCGTTTGTAATGGCAATGGCAATGGCAGGCTATCACAGGAATAATAATAATGCCACTTGAATGCTTCTGTGTGAAAGAAAAATGGAGAAACACTACAAAGTTTAATCATTAGGACACTTTTTTATCAGTTTTTTCCATTTTTTTCTGACCCCTTCTATAGGTATATAGAGAATCGGAGGAAATAACAAGTACATTTATGAATGGGTGGGTATGTGCATCTGTATACCCTTCTCCATTAACTTGGAACATAACATAGGCACCGCAGACAAACAGCGGAGGATTAGTTAAAGCTATCTATAGCTACATACCTCCTGGATACACATAATACCCGGGCGATTCCTTGAGGGGAATTAAAGATATGACTATGACGAATATGAATCCCTCAGAAGAAGGAGGAAGAACGGTCTCTAATCTCTTAGAATGGTTTGGAGTCGAAACCCCTCATCGAGGAAGAGCTCGCTATTAAGGCTTTATGGGCAGTGTGGAGAAGAGTTGAGAGGCCAGAGTTTGTCATTGGAATTATGACAAAAGAATATGAGTACTTTGTCACCAACTGAAACACTCTTTTCTCCATTGTGTATACACATTGAAGTTGACGTTCGAGGTGTGGTGTAAGAATAGGTACATAACTCCATGTATATCTCGACGACTCTCACCATTATAATTATTATTATTAGTCCGGCTCTCTACCGCGTTCCACGTTACATCCCAGCACTTCTCATTATTATTGATAATGTACACGGTGCTATCAGCCATCCACAAACCTAACCCAAGTAGGTACAAGTCTTTGTGGTTTCCAATGAATACTTGATTCAAGTTGAATGAGTGCAGTCATAGGTTATGCTGGAACTATGTATGTATGTAGGCACTAGGCACTACTAGGCAGGCAGGTACGTATCTACATCACTACATCACATCTACATATGTACCTATATACAGGTACACCCAGTTGCGGGACACAATCAAGACCAGTCTAACACAAGCTCCGAGCAGGTGACTTGATTTTCTCCGAGTCCCACTCCAGCAACTTAATGTGCTTTCGTTCGAAAGTCAGCCCAGGCTTTACGTCAAGGAAACGGGTAATTTTCCCCTCCTTCTCACCTTGTGGCCTCCTTTCTCGTCTTAATATCCAATCCTTTATTCAAATCCCCTGCACACGGCTACGGCTCAGACGGCTAGTCCATCAACCGAAGCTGAAGGAAAAGTGAGGAAATCATGCAATCTCATCCGCTTAGTTTTTGCTAACTAGTTTATTTCATGTTCTTACTGGATACTTACAGAACATACGTAAACTTGTAAGGATCTACCTCCTTCGTTCTCCATGAAATAACCTGTCGTAAAAAATTGAAATACCTAGGTAAGGTAGACTAGTAAACTAGTTTGAGTCAAGTCCAACCAAACCAACATAATAACATAACATAAGGGAAGACAAGTGGAGGAAGTGGGAACACAACCAAAAGCAAACCATGTGGCTAATACGACTCCGGTTCATATTGTGTCAGATAGACGGAGCAAATTTTCTCAACCTGAACATGCTGGCAAATGAAATTGTACGGCATAAAACACCTCTTACACCAACACCACGACTACTGCGAAGATCAATTTAATATAATTCATGAACATTATACCTCCTGGTGTAGGTAGGTAGGTATGTAGGCCGTTGGAGCAGAAAAGGATAGAGTTGCTGATTGTATACTCACAAAAGCCTCAGGCTTCCGCACTCACATTTAGTATTTTTCACGCAACACATGCATCTACACACTTTTCTATGTGTGTATACAAATATGCACGTGAAATGAATACAAGTCAGTCGGAACTGCAAAGTCCACGTGCAATATGAAGACTATAGATAAACCCATATTTGTGAAATGGAGCAAAAAACTTCCGGTTTGTTAGTTTTTCAGATTTTAAAAGAGCTGATGAAAAGAATGCAGACATCATTATATTATGTATAGTGCCTAGAGCTAGAGTAATAGCAATAGAACAAAAAAATACGAAACAAAAAATATTTTGTTGACTTTGTGGTTTTTTTTCTAGAACGGAAGCTGAAGTAGCACCAATGCTTTGGAATTGCGTAGAAGCAAAATTGTCCTCAATGTTGTTTATCTCACTTCATTTTCACTCATATTTTCTTACTACATACCTACCTACATATGTACATGTGAATGTATGTGGAACTCCTTGGAACTTGAATCAACATTTATTACCGTTTCAATTTCCCAAACTTTATTCAGCGGACATACATTAGTTTGGTTTTCATAGCATCAACCGTGGTTACATAGTGTAAAACTTTGGGTATTTTGGGATGGGTAGTATAGTGGATATGTATGCAGTTTTGCAGTTTTTTTTATAGAGACGGTGATAATATCCGCATGAGGAGCAATATAAAGGGATACACCACATCTATTTTTGCAATGGCTGGAATTCCTGCGTATAAATCTACATATGAGTAGGCTACCGAAAAACTTGCTGACTTAATACAAATACATACATACCTACCATAGTTGTTCACAGCCCACAGCCCAAGTCCATTTTCCTTTCACTTTCCTCAAGACCAGTCAAGTTTTTCTGTGTCGCTTTTCTCACTCTTTTTTGCCTTATTTACATGTTTACATATTAATGAGAAGGCGAATATTTCAAAGCTTTCCTCACACGAGATCAGCATCTCGGTCTGAATAGAATTAGATTGGGTTAGAACGACTCCTATAGATATATGGGGGAAACCAGGAACACTAGTCAAGGTACCTTCTTTACCTTACCAACTTTTCATTGTGCATGTTTGTAATATGCAACGACTATATATATATCCTTATATGTATACATTTATATATAAGGGGATAATCTCGCTTATTATACAAAGTTAGTAAACCAGCCCAACCCGGATTGGATAACCCGAAGTAGGGAACGGAGCAAAGGTATCAAGATAACGGATAGCCATGTAGAAGGATGTAGTAGTATAACCTCTTACGTCTTTCGTGCAAGTTGAGGGCCAAAGTTTCTCTCTATTAATTCGTTTAGCACAATTGAATATGATATATTGAATGGTACGGTGTGGTAAGGTAGAAACTTTTCCCTGCAAGTGTAGCAGTAGTCGTAGTCGTCCTACAACTTTTGGTATAATCGTTAGGAACATATATCTACATATATATTACAGCCTAGTTCATAACACACTTGCTAAATCGAGGTTACGTGTCAAAGTGTGAAGAGAATTTTCGGACGAAAACTTCAAACGCAACGCAGTGCAACTCAACGGAACGCAACCCGACGTGAAAGAAGGGAAGAGCGGGCAACTTATGAACCCTTTCGACACATACCATCATTTGTACATCATGTGTGCGTAGGTACCTACATACCTAATATACTTTGCATTTGAAATCGGTGAAGAAACCCCCAGGCAGGAGATATTTAAGCGGGGTAATTAAATTACTTGTAAGGAGGAAGAGAAAAGAAAGCTGAATGAGGTTGAATACACGGACTCCTATACTATACTATACTAAACTAAACTTATCTACTCATACGGGACCAACAACTTACATATGTACATTTACAACAAACTACATAATCATATACATATGTAGTTGTAGTTACCTAATTGTGTAATTCTAATCTACGTTCGAGAGTGGTTTGAGCACTTTTCATTTCCCTCTTCAACTTTTTTTCCTTCACGTCGTGTCCTTACTCCTATATCTGTACATATTTTAGGGTGACTCCGACTCCTATGGAAACGAGATCGCCACGCTTACATATATACCTACCTAGGTAGGTATTCTTAGATAGGTAGGTGACTACATAGAAGCCTAAGCTAACACGGAAGGATCGAAGTGGAGCAACGAAACAGAATAGAAAAAAAACGGTAGTCAGCAGTCGGCGAAAGACAAGACAAACTATCTTTCAGTCTCAACCTTAAATCTTTCTCTAGACAAGTGGACATAAAATCCAAAGAGCTATTTATCGATTTTGAGTAAAAAAAAAAGGAAAAAAGAATATAGAGGGCGAAGCACAAGAAGATGGCTAGACGACAGAAGGAAGCAAGTCCATGCCGTAGCCTTAGTATTTCGACTTTCGAGCTGTACCTTCCGAGGTACCTACCTACATACACATACCTATGGAGCAAGAATGGTCGTGACAGATAGCAAATACTGTTCGTGTTAGTAAATAATAAGTACATTGCTCGTCCTTGTATGCATAATATATTTCTCGTGGAAAGATTGAATTTGGGAAATTTAGCTATCTCAAGTGAACATTAAACCTTGGAAGCGTAAGAAGACGCGTGAACGTGAAGAAAATTTTCTATGTCATTCAATAATATGTACATTTTACCAATAGACTGAAAATTAAATAAAAAAGGACTCAAGAGAAAAAGTAATCGTGGGCGGCTGGGCTGGGCTGGGTTTGGGTGATATAGGAGTGGGTGAAGGAGCATGTATCTACATACTTATGTATCCTATCTAGCTCTAGTAGTAGTTGTTATGCATACTTGGTTGACTTGTGCACAATAACGATGAGTCGGTAAGGACGTTTCTGTTACCAGAAGTCGGTACACGAGAGGCAAAGTACTTTCTTTAAAGCGAGACCTATCACAATGTAATGCAATATTACAAAACATTATGTAATGTCAAACATAAGTTATGCGCGACTTACGAGGAAGAGACTGGGACTAGGACTAGGACTGAGACTGGGCTCAACGTAAATGACTCGTATGAGTGAGTAAATTGAAACGGTCGGGCACTATTCTATTACTCCATCCTGGGCTCCTCCTAGACTATAGTCCTTTTCTACTCCTTGGCCTGTGCCTCCACCATAAACTGAACTGAGAACCATCAACCAGCATAACGAAACTAGGTACATAGGTAAGTAGTTCTGGTTTTGGTATAGTCGTAGGAGTCACTGCCACTGTACGTTGAGTTGAAGGAGATAAACATGAAGTGAACGAAAAATGTTTCAATTTGCTTCATGAGATTGAAAAGTAATATGATTTATAGAGTGAATCCAATGAAGTAACTTGAGAAACCTAACAACACGTTCCCATCCAACTTTCCGAGAAAAAGAGGCAAAATAAGAAAAGTGTACTATTTCTCGTTATCTCATTTATTTTTCCACTCAAAAATCCTCATCGGATTCTCGAATATTCAATATTCCCTCGCATCTTTTCCATATTGAGGTATCGGATACCGACGTTCGGTTCGACCCCTAAGAACCGGCCAGAGTACTTGCATCTTGCAATATTACAGATATGTACTTCTTTTAGATGCTTTTTTCCCTTCATAAAAACGACAAAAAGACCTCTGATATTGGATTGATGAGCGAGTTAAAATGTATGTGCGATAAAAAAATGTATATTAGCACAATCTGCTCCTAGTGTGCCATGTTTCTGCCAAGTTAATGTTGACGGGGGACATTAAAATGACGTAATAATAAATGTCCAAGTGCTAAAGTAACTTGAACGATAAAAGCTAAAGGATATAATGATGCAAACCTTTGAGTTAGTGTTCTAATGTGATGCGTAATCGTATTGTTTCTCCGTCCTCCGGAAGGAATGCGGGTAGGATGTGATATGTATGTAGGACCGACACCATCTACTCCAACAGTACCTTTTAGCTTATGATAGTTTCGGCAATCATTTTATTATTCTGACCTCCTTTTACTATGCTTCTCAAAGGATTTCTCGGATGACCATTTAAAGGTAACAGTACCTACTTTTACACTTTGAACTGATTCCATTTCCTCTCCCTATTCCTTCCATACTACTGCACTGCACTGAACTGTACTGCAACTGTAGGTACTTCATCATTGCCTTTTTTCCATAGAGAGAAAGAAAGAGACAGAGATAGAAGAAAGGATGTTGCATAGAAATCGAATGTTATGGAAAGCAAGATAAATTGTTTTTCTAAGGGACGGGAAGAAGGTGCAATGAGATTCAAGATAGTGAGCCACACATCGTATTAAAGAGGGCCGCAACACTTTGATATCTTGTCAGTTCACTGAGTGCCATTCGATATCCTTGAATGTGCGCGAAATTCATTTTACTTAAAATGCTCCACACTCCACACCACCGACTCAGACTCACTAGTCAGCACAGTTCCATTGAACTGCATTGCATTACATTGCATTGCTTCTGTCTGTTAATAAGAGAACCTTGATAATTTTCACATTTCTATATACATAGGAGGAAAAACATGGTTGAAAATCTAATTTAAGCTGTGGTTCTCATGTTGGCGCTGTGTGTGTGTGTAGTTTGAACAACCTTATCCAAGTCATAGTATAAATGAGCCTTGGTTAAAGTCCTGCTGACTGAATATCATCAATATCTTGAATGGTCATCCTCCTTCCTCAGAGTTTACATTAACGTTAGCATTACCACCACATGTCTCACTAATAACAAGGGTCAATATTGACAAAGGTACGGGCATTAGATGTCTACGCTCGTATAAAGTTTACTCCGCCAATCATTGTTTGACATTTTCTAAGATGTTTGCTGTGAGTGTATGTGTAACTCGATTCAGTGTAAGCAGAGCAACAGAGTAGAGTAGAGTTAGAGTAGAGTAGAGTAAAGTCGTCAGTTGGACTTTTATTTCATCTTTTGTCAGTGCTTCATTTAATCTCATTGTGCTGTGGGAAAGCTGATTGGGATTGTGTGCTGTGACTTGTGAGACTACGTAAGTGACCGGTGTGTGTGTGTGTGTGTGTGAGTGTGTACTATACGGCTTCTGTGTTTCGAAACCATGTATGTAACCATGTATGTAGTAATATATAGAGGAGGCCGTTGTGGTGTGGCTTGATGAAAAGTAGGATAGTGTATTTGGTTTAACTTTAACAAGATTAGACCCGATAGATTACTTTTAGTTTTAATATTATCCTGTCCCGTGGCTTTATCACGTCAATTCCAAGCCAGATATTGCTTAGACATCACGTGTAGTCGATGATGTAACGGTAGTAAAGATGAGCATGAACCACAGAGTCACCACAGTCCAAGACGAGGACAAGGTACAGATACATACATACATACTTACGATTAGATGGACCGCAGAGTAACCCAACGGAACGGAGAGTTAGAAACGGAGAGAGAGAGGGAGAGAGAGATGAACGGAGCATTTATGAGTTGACAATAATGAATCGAGAGAGGAATGAGAATAGCATTATGACAACATCCTGAGGCTTTACTATCGTTTGGATTCCAGCCACCTCATCCGTATCGCTCAACCAACAAGAGTAAAGTTCAACGTATAGTGAAAACAAGTATGCTAGGCACTCAGCCAGCCAAACTGTCATCTCGTGATACACCGTTCCATAAGTTTCTCAGGGTCCAAGATGTACGCAATCTACATCTATGATATGAGTAAATGTGTACACACATATTGTGTGGATGGATATCACATCTTCCTCTCATCCTCTCTCTCTCTCCTCACTCTCAATCCTTCCCTGATGCTTGATGCTTTCTCGTCGAAATACCGTTCAAACCAACAAGCCCGTCACTGTGCATCCTCACAAAGTATTACTCAATGTGGTCTGCTTGTCCACTCGGACAAAAGTACAACTTTGTTTTTTTTCATAATGTCCACTCTCCGTAGGTTCTCTTGGACTTTGGAGCTTGAGAATGGATTCGGGTTCATATAGGGAGTCTCTTCTCAATTTCTGGCTCTGGTTCTGACGTCGACTTTCGAGGATGGAGATGGAGATGCTCCTGCCTATTTCCAGGATACACATTCCTTTTTCCCATCCCATCAAATTAAAGCGCTTCGTATGTCGGTCAGCATCATTTCGATTTCCTTTTCCCTGCCTTGCTCCACAAAGCCAGTGTGGAACATTCCCTTGATCCATTTCAATTTCCTCTAGAGTAAGTAAGTCTCTCTCCTACTATGACCTTCTCGGAGCAAGTTTATCATCATCCCCGATGGGCACTTTGCTATTCATCTATCCAGTTTATATATTTCCAACTTGGAGAAAGGTTATTAGTGTTAAGCTCGAAATAATTGACTCGACTCTGTCATCCCGTCAAAAAGGTAATGAGAATATGCAATACGTACTCAAATTAAATTGGATGGCTGTCCTACAACAAGTCAACCGTCGGATTGCAATTTTCTAATGCGGATCGAATTAGGGTATGTTGATGACTTTTGGTCTTGAATAGCGAAAATCTGTGCATTCACCATGTCTGCATTTTCATTCCCAACCAAACAAAGTAAAGTGAACTTGTAATGAGTGTCACAGTCTGATGGAATCGGACACAGTCAATTTGGAAGTTTCGTCTTTAGTTATTGGGCTGCGCTAAAATTAGAATGGACCGGACTCAATGTAGTTTGTAGCCAAGAAATAGGTCCATTTTCATTTGGATTAACTTTAAATTTTTTCCTCAATTAATAGGTACACATGTCCACAAAGTAAAGTCGCATCCAGCATATAAATAAGAGAATCAACAAGAGAGCAAGAATACGAAGAGTAGAACGAAAGTCAAGTCGCACGAACCTCGAGCATCGTAGGATCTAATAGCGATGTGAAAGAATGAATGTAGCTATAGAAGGATGGTAAATATTATAATGCAATGCTTTCTTTCGTAACGACGCCTACTCCCGACTTGGTTTATCTGTACTGGTACAGCAGGAAAACTGAAGCAAGAGGGAGTCAGAAAGTATTTCATCAGTTTGTGTTTTCGTGAACGGAAACCAGCAGACTGCAGAGTGAAATGTCCAAGTGTTCTCCAGGGACACAAGTCCGGAAAAAAGAATAACGGTCTACATCAATATATTATGAATCATTAGTGGCCTCCAAAGGGTCTTACATAAATTGGCTCATGACCAATCAGAAAAGGAAACAGAAGGCGTGATGAAAGAATACTTGTGTGGGTAGCTGGACTCTCACTCTCCTGCTTGGCTTGGTTTCGTTTGGTTTGACTTGGCTCCAGAAGGTCATTTGACCTTATACAGCCCCAACCGAATGAAATGGTTCTATCACTTGCTCTCTGCATCACATGACCGAATGAGGCAGGGGAACACCCAGTTTTTCCGTCTACAATTGTGCTCCTGATACTCCAATGATTTCGCATAGCAGCAATTCGAGGAACAACTAAAATTGCACACAATCACTTATATAATACGAAACCATAAAAACCAAAAACAATAAT
>JAAXYX010003206.1:0-15070 GCA_036851915.1 Ptenothrix huangshanensis | reverse complement strand
ACTAGGCTTCCCTGGACTTGCCTCACCTTACATTTAAGGGATTCATGGACATGCCTCATTTTGCATCTAGCAATTTTTGGACTTGCCTCATTTTGCCTCTTCACCGACGATATGTATATGTATATATCATGCATTTGCCATCATTCCTTACATTAAAGCTGCCTTGACCAATAAATTTGAAAATGTCTAAATCTTTGATTTCAACCTAATGGTCAAATTTATGCTCAATGTGACTGTAGAACAAAAAACCTTTACGTTGCTAGTTCCATCGACCAAGATAAGTAAGTAGGTAGGTTAGGTTATTCCTTCTTTTTGCATCCACTCAAGGCCTTCCAAGTATGCAATATTGACAACAATTTTTTTCACTTAAGAATATAGAAATGCGATCGTGCAGAGTACAAAGTAGTAAGGAGTAATTTTCCTCATTTCCACAATCAAAGCAAATCTTAATCAAGTCTTGAGTTGAGACAGTAACGAAGTAGAATAAACTACCAAAAACCACATTTGATTTTTTGTACACGTTTCTGCTTTGCATCTGTGTCAGGTGATGTTATTTACGATGTTTGTGTGGGTATTAAATTATTTTATCTTGCAAGCTGAAAAATTGCTACGTGAAGAGCCTTCTGTATTTCCTATTTACCGTACGCTTCCAAATGCTGTCCTTTTTTTGTTGGGGTAACTTGGAACAGTTATTTCGATGACTAACGATAAAAGGTAGGTAGTAGGTAGGTGGGTAGACTCAATCAATTGGCAATGAAAAGGGTGAAGCATAAAACCTGAAATCTAGTTAGAAACTAGTAGCTACAGTCTATTTGCCATTTTTAGGCGGTGTGTTGCCTATTACTAATTACATTTCTATACATAAAGTATCTATATATAATTATTACTAATTCACTTATATTATTAATTATCACCTAATTAGTACCTACTATACTTACTATAACAATTTTAAGCCGTATATATTCTGTATACGGTTTTGTTGATGTATAATTATTGCAGTTAATTATACCAAACACGTAAAAATATTAGCAGTGTATATATTTTATATTCAAATGGTTCGTTTGAGAGAGCGGTAACTAATCCTGGGAAAACGGTTCTTATGTACGTGCAAATAATATACACAAGCCTCAAACATCATTCGTATTGTACTGCCCTAATTATAATTTAAACTGCCAAGCAACCTTTGTAGTACACTTCCAGTTTCGCTAATATAGCCTTAATAATGTATGACAACCACGAGTTCACAAGGATACAAATGATGCCAACTTGTACATGAATATCGAAAGGCGCAAGCCAAATAACTCTTGAATCTAAATCGAAAGAAAACCATGACTTTTAGGCTGAACTACTAAATCTTGACACTGACACTGACATTCTGTTTCAAACTGCAGGCTGCATGGAACCAATATTTGCAACAACCTGTAACTCGTAATACTTTTCGTAGTCACAAGTTAATTCCTAACAGCTTGCATACATGCGCATACATATGTATTATCTTTCCTCGTTCCTCCTCCATAGACTATACACAAGCAATAGAATCGTACATGCCAATGTCACTTTGTCACAACGAAATACTTACAACCACAAGCTTTATTCGTCATCAGTTGCTTATACTTCGAAGTTTAGGTTCTCAGGTAATTTACTTGACACACCTGACAACAACAACGACAACTGACAACCTAGGCTAGAAATGAGCTTTATAAACCGGAGGGAGACCGTTGATCGTCGATCTGAATGGCAAACTCACCCAAGGAAGTTTTTCAAAGTAGTTTTTACAATTTTACAACACGGTCGTAGTTTTATAGATGAGAAAACCATTTTACTCACATAAGAGGTCAGACATGTAGTTCTCATAACCTCATAAAGTAAGTACAGTTCCTGACTCCGACTTCACTGCGATACGATACCAATGCACCTATACCAACTACAATGTCTGTAATACTTAAAACGACTAATTCTGTCGTATTCCTTTTTTTCTTTGCACAACATAATTATATCATACACATACCTACCTATAATCGTAAGTAGAATACACACAATAGCCTCGGATGGGGGATATCCTACACAAATAGGATATAAAATTCATACGTATTCAATAACGCTCGGTCATATGTGCCATTTTTGGAAACAGGATTAAGGTTTCTTGCCAAAACTCATTTCTTTAACGTCAGTTTCCGTACGGTACCGAAATAAAGGACCAAATTATAGTCTCAACGTGATATGAAGTAAAGAATTTTGTACTCAGTCATTTTCACAGTCTCCGCATTGGAATTATCTTCATTACAAGCGTAAAAAGCTGATGGTTCATGATTCGCGTCACTCTCAGGCTAAAATCGAGCCTTTGAGAAAAGACTTAGCGGGTACATGGATTTGATTTTTACACCAAGTTTTTATTGACACGCAGGTAATGTGAAAAGGAAAATGGCACGCAGTGATCAAGAAAGGCTTTGGGTAAAAGTACAGAATTTATATATCTTTAATGGTATGTCTATCACTGACTGCATCAGATACTGAATCAACAGGTGCCCTTTTTCCAGGCAGGTGCTACCGAGATGCGCCAAAGTATGTAGCTATGGTAGAAAGTTAATAAAATTGTTTTAGTATTATTACCCAGTGAATACTTATATAGGTACCTATGAAGAATATGCTACGTTGTATCAGATCTAGGTATACATATTTTGTTTTGGTATATCAAATCACAGAACATGATACTATTGTATCAATGACAACCTGATTTTACAGCATAAAAAATCATATTTTACCAACACATTAAGCTTGATAAAATTTTTTCTCAGTTAGATGCTTTCATTGTTAAGCAATCTTTGGGTCCTATCTCCTACCTCCTAATTCTTTTACACTAATCTAACGTACATAAGTCAACCTCTTATGTACGATTAACCGGGAAATCAGAAGTTAGATGATTGATGATATAAATTCAATTAATTTTTTAACACCTGCTCTTAAAGCGAGTTTTCGAATTCGAAACTGCAAGTTAAGTCGTATTTGTTTTCTTAGTATTGTGTTCAGCACGCAAGTCAAAATCTCATTTGATTTCGTATTTTATTGCTTTTAACAATAACAATAATATTACTTCCGTGTTCAGTCTCATCTCATCTTGAATCTGCTGCAACGATAGATTCATACTGGAAACAAAGTGAAACTTCACTTTTTGGTTGTTTCAGTAATTTGCTTTAGAAACTTCACTTTCACGCAGTCATTTTACTTAAAATGAGCAAAGCTTAAAATTTGGCAAAGTTGCGTAACATCAAGTTTCGCTAGACAATGAAGCATCCACGGCAATGTTAGTACATATAAAGCTGAAGCCATTACCATTCTGATTTTAACTAAACACGATAGGGATAACTAACCTGTTGAATTAGATCAATAAATACTGGTTGTCAGGATTTTTTAAGGTGACTTTTTTCTTTCTTTTTTCAAAAAAAAGTTTATTATCAGTAAGGCAACTTTTACACTTTTACAATTCTACGATTGTACAATGTAGCTTCCATCCAGTGGACACGCCTCCAATATGTTGGCTCCCAAGCCTTATCTGCTGTGTATGTGTTAGTAATGACTAAAACATGATAAGAACGACATGTAGCCTTCAGGTTCCAAAAAAGGCTTCTAGAATCTGGAGCGATAATACGCCAGATTTTCCCTTGTTTCACTCACTTAATCTTTTATTACCTCACCTAAAAAGTTTTATGCTTGCCATTTCATTTCAGTATTGGTGAAATAAAAGCCCATGGATAAGGATGCACTTGAATATCTGCATACATACACGGGGAAAGATGTTTTATGACACATCTGCCCCTTTTTCATTTTTCAGCCTACCGAGTAAGTATTACTTTGGTACTGCAGCAGCACCACTGTTTGCATATGATAACTGTGCGTGAATATCAGTTTTGTTTTGTCTTTCCAGTTTTGTTGTTTTTATCTGGTAAGCAATTTGTTTGGGTGAAAAAAGTTACTAGTGTGGATTCTGCTGAACATGCAAGATTTTCCTTATACCCGAGCTAGGCCCAGACTCTATACAGAAACATACTTATACACCTAGGTAGGTAGGCAGTCATGTAATTTAAAAAGATCATAACTCATGAAGAAGCTGTTTTCATGAAAATATAAAATTAAAGTGGTTGCTTCTGCCTTTTAAACATCTTGAGATGAGCCTAGTTTTTCCTCGTCAACAGTATTTTACGATTTTAAGTCCAGAACATATTATATTTGTCTTTACTTGACTGAAATGTGCACATTCTGCCTTTGTCCAATCCAGCACACAAAGGCAAGTGTATAGGTAGGATAAGGCCATAACTTTGGCTCGTAGTCTGAATAAACAAGTCAACTCAATAGCAGTAGTAGTAATCGTATTAGATACCGGCTAGTGATAGTGATATTCTCCTTTTTCTTCGCCCTTCCATTTCCATTTGGTTCCCTTTCATTGTTAGTGACTTTTTGTGCAATCAACTGTCCATTCCAACCTAAGGGTGAAATAAGTACGCTATTACGGTTTTACTGTTACTACTGCTACAACCATTTTGTCGTAATTCTCAGATCATAATCCACCTCAGGTCATCTAAGTTTGCATTTTACGGTGAAGTCAAACAACTTCAAACTCACTATCATCATCAACTATCGAGCTCCCTCCGACACATTCCCTATGAAATTCTATGATAAATTTAGATCGAGATTGTTGGACTCGTGTTATTAGTTAGCAAATTACCTATCTGGCAGTAGGCAGTAGCAAGGCGTACGAAGGCCATCGCTATAGAAAACGAGGGTGCGCAGGACTACATACATCATTAATTTGGTGATGTCGATGTCGATGTCAGGAACCAGTTCATTGCAGTCCTTGACAGGACAGGATAGGATAGGACAGCAGGAAAGGATGCGGCCGGTACTTAATTATTCATTTAACGGGAGGTGATTATCATTTTTATGCTACACCGCCATAGGTTAAAATAATGACACCTAGTACTCTGGACTAAGGTAATTTCAAATAGGTTTCCCGGTTTCTTTCCTATGACAAGCGAAAGATTTGCACAAGGTAAAGGATTAGATTAGGTTTTCAACTTCTGATGTAACTTACTCAGACACGTCTGGTCTGGTCTGCTCAACTCAGCGTAACTCATTCACAGACGTAAGTAATTGTGAAGGAAACTAGTAAAAGTAAAGAGTAATAATATACTATTACTTGCTTCAGTTCATGCTTTAGACGTGAAAAATCCTGCTTTAAGTATCGTACAGAATTGTTTCGAATCAGCTGCCTAATTCTGTGTTGGATGATGTGAAGCGGCACAGTATTTATAGTTGCTCGACACTCCAGTCGCACTATGCTTTCCTACAAAATGAAATGAGTCAGGGATGTAAATGAAACATACAAAACCAACAAGCCTTCAATGTGGCTAATGCCTAATTTTGATTTGTATGACATTATGGAAATTAGCGTCGCCTCATTACAATACAAAACAGTATGTTAATAAGCTCGGTACATGATGCAAAATACATTTAAATACAAAGTAACCTGTAATATACTTCAAACGTACTATCAAGTGGGACTATGGAACATCTCAACGACTCTGTGGGATTAGTTCCATCGACGGCATGGGATTCAGCAGCTTTTCATCAACTACTCGTCGTCACTCATCCTGTTTTTCTGTTTCTATTTGCTCGAATTCACAAAAGCAATGACTACCGTTGCCGTTGCAATTGTACGTGGTGATACGAAACAAGTTGTTATTTTACAGGAAAGTTAGTGAAGCTCCCCTTGCACGTGTGTTCAAGAAGCCCTACTGACTTGCGTCAAAAAGATAGCCTAGAAATTCAAGTAAAAATTTGGAAAACAGCCGGATCCATTTAATGGTATGTGCAATCGCAATCGCAGGCACAGTCAGTCTTCAGTCGAGATTTCAGGGATAAGTATGAGAAATACGTTTCCAAGTTGTAGCAAAGCATCGGAAGCAGATTTGACGGAATAATAAAGATTATAGACGCTACCAACTACCAACACCAACTACCAAGTTCTATTCAAATCATGTACATAATTACCGCTATTTTTCAGCCAACTCTTCGCAGTTCCCATTCTTCTAAAAAAAAGACCGCCAAGCCGCCAAGTCAAGTGCATAATATAAAATTATATAGTACACAACACAACATATGTACCTTCCTAGGTGCCTTCCTCAGCACCTAGGTATCCGAACTTGTCCCATATCTACTTTAGATATGGGAGTGATAATCAGGGGCAGGATGGGATGGGGAATTCACATCATAACATCACACAAAAAACGGCATCGCTTGTTTGAATCTACGATATATAATCATGTCTCTGTGTCTGTGCACTGTGCTGTAGAGAGAGAGAGATGCACAAATGTATTTTATATGAAAACAGTTAGAAATCAGATTTGAGAAAACCTCGTGTCTGAGCGTCGCCTTAATTTTCATCGCTGGCTAGCTGCAATTGCATTATTCTCAACTTGTTGTATGATTGTGTTGGTGTGAGTGTAAGTATTGTGTCTTAAGTTTAAACCTTGAAGTTGTCACATTGGAATTCTCTGTGATGCACAAACAGATTCAGACAGCTCCTTAAGATTCTTCAATCGTCAGGAAAAAATAGATAAGTCCAGCTATAGTATGTTACACACTGGGAAAGCTGATGGTTGCGTTCGTAACTGTTAAATGTACGATGAAAATTGCTTCGTTGGGAAAACGATAATGATAATATTCAATAATTGAATTCGACTGTCTGATTTGATTTTGATGGCTTATTGCGTCGCGTCGGCCGCCGCATCTCCCCTTCGTCTGTGATTTACCCAACGAGGATGATTTTCACATATGGATTTCATTTCACGTCCACATTTTTAACACAACAAATACTTTAACACAATGAAGAAAGAGAATAATCTATGTACGTATGTGTAGTCTCAGTCATGAAGGTATACCTATTTGAAGGAGAAGTAATAATAATGTCACGTCATGTTTGGGAGATTTATGCTTGTGAGATGTGTCAAAGTCAAAGTCAAACCATAAAATAGGTCTTGAGAATCTCGATACGATCACGAAACACGATATGGTAGCAGTGGGGGCTTTGTGGTAGGCTCAATTTGGGCTGACCCTCAGAGGTCAGATTTGGTACGTCAGACAGCTCTCTTGTAAAGACTTTTAATTGGAAAAAAGTATATTGAATAATTACTAGGTACGAAGCAACTGCAATGAATTAACCATTAGTACATCTGCTCTCGCTGACACTGACACTGATGCTGACCAATAACCTGAAATCAGTTAGCTCCAAGCAAGCATTCATTACCGAGACCTATTAAAGTTTGACAAATTTCGAGACGTGCTATAATTAAATGAGTTATATATTTTGTTCGCGAATTTTTTGTCGAGCATGAAATCAAAGCCAGAGTCATAACCAGTGCTATTCACTTTTCATCAGAAAAGGATCCTATACATCTGTGGAAATGAGTACCTATTGAAACTTGAAAGCATCTATCGAAGCGGTAGGTAGGAAAATGCAAAATAGACAAGAGCAACCTCAACCTGCATTGCGGTGTTAGTGTTAGTGTTGAGCTGAATTATTTAGCAAGTTCTTTTTGCTACTTCTTAGACTTTCATGGACAGAACAGGACAGCATAAATGGTTTAGGTTCCGTTGAATACCTACTTAAGTCAGCTTTACTAGAGTACTTATATTGCATTGCATTGCCTCGGTACCTATAATAATATTACTTATGCTATGTTGTATGTATGAGGCAACTGACTATGAGACCCGAGACTCAAATAAGGTAATGTTGCGCCTTGCAATTCAATGAGGTTAAAGTCCTCGCCATTCAAGAAGAACTCCGGAAATGTTCAGCAAGGATATGTAAGTAGGTACCTACTCACAATAATATTGGTTTGGTTCTGGTTTAAATTGAGTTTTTTGCTCAAGTGCGTGCAATGCGATGCGATGCAATGCGATGCAATATAATGCTATGTGTACTGTGTAATTCTGTATGGTAAGACTGGTTGGCATGGTTGGACACTCCATTCAATTCAGGGTTAACGAAAATAGTTTTGTAATCTTAGAGGAATTCAATCTGCTTCCTCTTTTATACCTACCTACTCATAGATCCCAAACTGCATTGTGCAAGTCGTTTTTTTGCAATTCTCAATCATGCTTCGCATTCTGTTTCTGTATTACCAGCAGAAACTGTGATGGCATGCGATAAAATGTTTTCAAATGGCAGCACAAAAGGTAAAAGCACAATCGTACAATACGGGCAGTTGAAGAATAGAATACGTATCTTTGGACTAATCGCTATCTGAAATGCACTTCCTCGCAATATATCTAGGACTATGTATCGTTTTAAAGGATCCCAACATATCATCGAAGTGAAAAAAAACTTGCACGCAGTAGTGGTCTGGTCACTGGCTGCTGATGATGATTTGGATTCTGGTTCGGATCCCGATGCGTATTTATTTATTATTATTAAATATGTATCCAGAGCTACCTATATCACTGGGTGGATATAACCTTTGTAAGGGAAGCATTTCGTGTATACATACCTTTGCAATGCTTATATCAGTATGTAGGCAGACAGTTCTTCCTTCATTCTATCTGCGTGTAGTTGATCTGATGCTTTCCCGTTTCGTAGCTTTGTTATCGATACCATAAAAAATGCCCGTATGAGACAAAAGCACGGTTGGGTGTCCTTCGGTTCAGTGGGTATTGATGCTATACCTTTTAAACTTTTCATATGCACCAAAGCACTACAGTACTGATCGCCATTTTCCTCAAGGGACGGTAAACAGAACAAGTGTGCGAATTAATCTTGAACGTTTATCCTGTTAGTCATAAGTTGAAAATATTTGTAAAGTGTCTCACTTCATAAAGCCAACTCTATGCAATTTTCTGAAGATACGCTATTCAATCTTCTTCTGTGAATCTTCGGATTCCTTAGAATTCTATTTTACAAGTTGGTTCCACACACTAAAATGCGGTTAGAATTAGAATCCAATGTAACAAAGTTTGAGTTAAGTACTTCCTGTAAACGAAGCACAAACAGATTTCATATATTCTATCGAATCCTGTTGCCATTATGCGCAATGGAATATATTCTCATCCCCAGTGTAAATATTTTGACAGCTTCGCAGCTACTGTGATTTTTTGCAGCTTCCTTTGAATTCATTCATAATCTTTTGTATGCGATGAAGAACTAAGCAGATCTTTGTCGCAAGAAGAATTGCTTCATTAATTATACCTTTACTGTGAAGTTCTCGCTAATCATCTCCCTCTTTCATTTCAAGTACAATGATATAATTGTAATTAGGCCCCATTTAGCTTTCAGTAGATACGCTGTGCTTGCCATGCTTGGGTGTACATACATATATACATATGTATAGGTACTTACCTCTACGTATTAGGGAGGAATGTAGTACCTACGTCGATTGATTTAAACAAAGACGAAGATGAAAACGAAGGATGTGTATTGTATGTAAATGTATAAATACTAATAATAATAATGCAACGGAGTAAAACACGCAGTTGTGGTAGATTCAGAGAAGAGACGAGTACTGTACAGGACATAGCACAGTACAGCACAAATCTTCCATCAGGGATGAGAGGGGGAGGGGGATAGGTAATAAATACCAGCAGTAATTTTCATGTGTTTTTTCTCTTAATGTATTGCAGGACGAGCCATGGTTCTCTTCTTCGCTGTATTCCTCGTCACAAATCCAAAGTTCCTCAGGGAGATGTTCTCCGTCTGGCTCAATATGGCCAACCCTACCGCGGTCAAGTGATGCTAGTACTTCCGTTGGCTACAGAAAAGGTCATGTTTATAACGCCAGACCAGCTACTACCTCCACAAAAAAATTTGTTTTCAGAACATTTCAGGTAAACTAATGCGTTTCTATCGACAATCATCATTATCATATAGAGACATTTCTTGGCTTGCTTGGCTCAATACTAATCTATAGAACCTATTAAACGCTTAGGTCACTTTTATTGCTGTTTTTCTGCGTGATTATTATAATTCATTAAAATTTAGTGGTGCATTGCAACTATCAGCAAAATGTTGAAGATAAAAATGCATGAAAAGAAATGCACCAGGAGCAGGCTATGATGATGCGGTAATGATAACAGTTCGCATTTGATTTGCTTTCCAGGTTTTAAGTCTATTATTGTTTGCTTTCGGAACTTATACACTAGTCATCAATGTTATATCTCTGTCGCAAACCTCACCGGAGTTGGACGTGTACAACTCAAGCTCATACAACATCCACGAAGAACTCAAAACATGGATCATTCACAGAGAGAGATTCCCGGACATCATGACAAGCAATTCCGAGCTGAATTATTTGCTTGACATGGAAAACTTCTACTTCATCCTAAATAATGCTTCAATTTGTGCGTCAAAGTTAAAAACCCCCCTTACCGAAGCGATACTATCTCCCCTGTCTTCTGTTGAACCAGAAGAACCAAAGTTGTTAGGAGAAGGCATTTATTTCATGGTGATTGTACATTCTGCTCCAGAACATTTTGCTGAAAGGCAGGCAATCCGGAGCACCTGGGGTTCAGTGAAATCACTCAAGAACTGGGCTATACGACTGGTATTTCTTCTAGGCTCGTATTCCGAATCAGACTCGTTGATCGAGAAGTCAGTATTTCGTGAAAGTGCAATCTTTGGTGATATTGTTTCCGGCAATTTTCAAGATACCTACAGAAATCTTACGTACAAGCACCTCATGGGTTATAAATGGGCTTTAAGCTTTTGTCCAGGTGCTACGTTTGTTCTCAAAACGGATGATGACGCTTTTATCGACATATTTCAACTTTTTGAATTTACTTCTAGAACCTACGGCTTTCATCCAGAAGACACACTACTGTGCAACGTATTTCCTGAGGGAACAAGTCCTGTTCGAACTTCCGACCCTCAAGCCAAAGTTGCCGGGAAGAAATGGGTCGTGACCCGTGAGGAATACCCCCATGAAAATTATCCCAAGTACTGTGGTGGCTTAGCCTACTTAATAACGCCAGATATTCTCCAACGAATTTTGCAGGTTAGCCGAAAATCCAAATTCTTTTGGATAGACGATGTGTATGTGACTGGAGTTTTGAGAGAGTTGGTGGAGAAGGAACCCTTCTACTTGAATCTTCGGTATTCTTACGAACCGGAAGAATACAGGAAGTGGTTAGGTGATCGTCGGACAAGGAAACTACCGTTTATGATAGTGCATGTTGAGCGTGGCTCTAAGTTCAGTGAAGAAATGAATCACTTGTGGAGAAAGACGATGCGCGTGTGGTCGTAATGTCTTAAGTTTCTTCTACGTTGTGTTGTGATTTCTTTTCATATGCTTTAGATTAAGTATCAATATTATATTAGAAATTACCTATTCTAGATATTATTATTGTTACTAGTAAGATTACGATTACGTTTGCGATTACTTTTCATACATCTTTCCCATCCTTCATTATTATTGTTTTAACTCTACGAATTTAATTTCATTGCCATGAGTTTAGCGGAGGTGATGACTTAAGCCTATTCCCTATCAGCTTGTTCACTCTTCACCATTTTAACTTCACTTGTATTGTATTGAATACAATAAGTGCCTTGCCCTATGTGATATGTGCAACACGTTAAGTGTTTTTCCAGAGTGGTGCATTGCAACAGAGTGGTGCGTAAACACACAAACATTTAAACTACAGAGAGAAAAGATAAATAAGCTGCTTAGATATAGAATTCTACACAGAACGGTAAATGTGTACAAAGCTATTGAGGGGTAATTACATCCATATATTATGCATTAAGCTAAAATCCGATGTATTATCTACAATACTTTGATGTGATTTTTGATTTTATTGACTTAAAATAAACGACATTTTCCCCATACTTGAGACTCATTCTTATTTGAGCAGTGGCCTTGCATTTACAGATATCTTTCTTATATTCTAATATTCATTATTTTAGGACTTTCTTAAATTCAAGTTCTGACGCAATGAACAAGGACCAAGGGAGATCTTAATCGAAGATAAAAATAAAACAAATTGCATTACTCACTTCTATAAATCCAGAACTCTTCATAATGTATGTTATCTGCCTGGAGTGAATGTTAAATAAATGTAAATGTATGTAATTATGGGTAGCTCATTAGATTACTAGCTGACAATCTGACATTGAATTAAATCATGCACCTATGCACCTACCTGTTTCTTCAGATATGATCTCCTATCACCTGCTAGTATCATCTGTCCCACTCCTTGTAAGTTCACACTTGTGCATTCATGTTATGTCATTTCTTCACCAGTTTCCCAAAAATGATGAGTAGAGTTGTGTGCCTCACCTATCTAATGTCATTCTTGTGTGCGTGTGTCACATATAGCTGTCCTCCAACCTCCAGATACCTACTGTTCGTAAAATTTACAATGTAATTATTGCACTCCTATTATGATTATTCTTTCCTCGCTATCCACCTTTGCTGTTTCTATTGTGCTGCCCTATTCAATTCCACAATTTAAAAGTACTCTTCCCTGTCCTGTGGACTGGCCTGGCGCCCATGTGAGTGATGTGAGTCATAATTTGTGTAACGTTGACTTTGAGTCATGGCCCATACAACCTCTTCATCTTCCTTTAGTCGTCGAGTCGAAGGAATTATTGCAATTATTCGACTTAACAAAATAAAATTAATCGCTGTTGGTTTGCTGCGTAAAGTAAAAAATGTACAGCTAGAGTCATGAGTGTGTGTGAGTTGGTATATGTACATACATACAGGTATTTGTAGTACTACGTCGTCGAGTAAAAGTGTGGTTATTGTTAACAATGGTTTTTGTGTGCTGAAGCAAAGCAATTACTCGTGAGTACCTGAGCTGTGGATCCATGTAAGTGATGGTCTAAACACTTACCCAACACTAATATTGTACTTTTAGGCATTCATCACATTGTCATTGTCATTATCATTGTTTTGGAGTTTTTGTTTCTAGACTTTGTTCAACAAGTGTCTCATTCCCCATTAAGTAGGTATTGTACCCGTACTATGTACACCCGCAACTGATTAAATGCGATTATCTCCCGAAGCTCGTCACTTCTCGCAGAAAAACAGGAACAGAGGAGCAAAAACACATTACATTGTGCATACGCATAGTAGGTATAATATGTAGGCACTACTATATAATATCTGTAAAAGTGACATTGCACGTAGCATTTTCAATTGTTGGTTTTAATCAGAATTTCCCACAAAGACTGTTCCAGGGCCAAGACAGGACAGATCAGAGTAGAATAGAACAGAACAGGACTCGAGTACTCCTATAAAAGGGAAAGATTATGTATTTGAAAAACTTTTGCTTGTAGTGAAATGTGTGAAAAATGAATGTGTATCTATTTACCGAATTGCTGAATACGATGGATATGAGGTGAACGAACTTTTGATACTTTTGTCTTCTTTGGAAGGATTACGAAGGTACTTAGAGTTACAAAAGCACTTACCTTCTACATGCATCCTTTTGGGCTACATATATGAAATAGTTCATTTTTTGAAATGAAATTAAGAATGAAAATAAACGTCCGAGTATATGCATTACAGTTAGAACCTAAGGAAACGAATGAAATGAACTAAAGAATGGGAAACTGAAGAAAAGGAGAAAAAAGACTCAGTGGCATTGTTAAGCGGTGGAATGCACACATAATGAAATAAATAGTGTGGAAGCAGAGCACAAACGAACTAGCACACAAAAGTTCATGCATGAGTTTGCCAATTCTATTCCTCTATGGCATTCATTCGAGAGTTTCAGTTTGACTTTGACTTTGAGTTTTTGGTGAAATAATCGAAGGGAATAGTACGAAACAGTACAGACGAGACGAGACGAGACAAGACAAGGCAATGCAAGACGAGACAACTGAATGAACTGAAAGCGTAAAAAAGGAAGATGCATTGAGGAAAAACTGCGTGATTCATTATTTTGTGGTTGGTTACGTAATTGCTCTTCCCGTAGTGCGCGGTTAATAATGATCCAATAGAACAGCGTCAATTTGCAAATGGATAGGAAATAATATTAACAAAACATAGGGAAAGCAAGTGCCGTTATTGTCCTTTTCACGTTTCTTTTGCCAATTGTTCAGACTTGAGACCGAGAGACTCAAGAAGATTACAAGTTCACCTTAACTCTGGCCGTTTACAACTTATTGCCAACCATTTCATTTCCTTCCACCGTCCCCCCTTCTAAACATAACTGCATGCACACCAAAATAACTTTGGTGTCTATCTCCTTGTACGACTCAACTCACACATGCAGAGGTCCATGTATTGTCGTAATGCTGCATGTGGTTCCTGCGTTGCGATGAATGAACAGGATATAAATCCAAATCAAAAGAATCGCAAGTTGGAACTTGGTCTTGGTTTCGTACTTGTGTTCAGTGTTACATTTGCAAAGGCAGAGGAAAGACAAGTGGAAAACATAGGAGCTACTTGCTACTACATACAGATCGAGCACTCTTACTTACTTGACAGTAATAACGTTGGTTGTCTTGTCTTCTGTCTTGTCTGTATGAACGGATGATGGTATGTTATGGTGGTGACTGAGGAGAAAAACTGCAATTCTTAGTTCATGGTGTTTGTATTCACTTGTGACTTCACAGGTTTATGCTTCACTGAACGAACCAATTAAGCGAGACAGCTATGCGTGGTTCGTTACTTTAAATTCAACTCGGGATCATTTACACTGTAAAATCAATATAGTAACACACAACACTACACAAGAAAGCACAACACAACAAACCCATCAAGCCAAAGATGGTGTAATCAAATCAATAAATGAAAATATATTACGAGCCGATTGTATACAGCATTTTATGTCGAGTCTGTAACGGGATGTGTGGAGAACAGGACGAATTTTCCAATTTCGAGTCCAACACAAACATTCATGATGATACTGTTGATTTTATGACCGAACTTCCGTATGCAATCGAATCATGTGTCCAGTTACTAATACCTTGAGTTTGACTTTGGATTGGGCTTGCTTGGAATAGCATGCCCTGACTTTGAACTTTTCCAATCAAAAGTTAGTATCTCTCAAGACAAGATACCAGTCAAACGTATGG
>JAAXYX010003205.1:0-15074 GCA_036851915.1 Ptenothrix huangshanensis | reverse complement strand
GTAAGCCTTCTCCGGTTCTCTGAGTTCATAATTCTCGAGACGAAAACGTAAATGGGTATAATTTTCAGTTTCGTTACCCACCACTTATGCGTTCTCAACTTCCAATGCTGAAGTTGCTAACGCAAGGCTATGCTGCCGAATCTGATTTTGATCATGCGACTGATTCGTGATTCTCAAATTGTATGAAAACATTGTCAAAGCATAGTTCTCCCAATGCACGCGCTATAATATTCAGTAAAGGGCATAGAAATATATTATAGAATTGCATGTACTACATTGAAGATAAGCCTGCCTCCTCGTTTTAAGCAATTTAGATTGCACAACTAAAAGAATTTATATCGTGGAGTTCAGATTCTGACCGGAGATACGAATCCTGAACTCAGGACAAGGTAACAAACAGAAACAACGACAAATTTTCTCTTTCCTATTGAGTGACAACATTTAGTACACTCTACAGTTCTATCCGTAATAAAATGGAGTGGAACTGTAAGCATTGCATACGCATGCATACATACAATGCAAAGTCAAGGTACTCATTACAAACAAAACTAAGCGACTGTGATTATCCTGTAATAATTGAAGTTTACAAAATTGAACTAACATTTTACTGAACTAGCTCACTGACAAGTTCATTGGACACAAGTCATTCCATTACCTATTCTTTGTATGTCTGCATGTATGTATTCTTCCTATGCACTTCATAACTCTGTCCATAAACAAAACACAGCGGCGTAAGAAAGCCATTATTTTGTTTCTAAGAGTCAAACTGAATTTAAATAGGAAGCTATAAACTGAAAACACATTGTACTAAGCAATTATATTTGCAGAAAACTTACATAAAAAATATTTTATGCATAAAGAATTTTCATGTAACCAAAATAGGTAGGTACTTAGTGACCAAGAAATGGCTGCATTACAGCAATTGGAAGCCATGAGTATAAAATGTAGTGAATGTTAACAATTATATTTAAGCTGCTATTTATTGCACTAATAATTACACAGTAAAATTAACCCGAAGTTCCGGTCGGTTTTCTTGCAACGGCAAAGTAAACTTGAATAGGTATGCATGTAGGTGCCAATTATTATTATTCGCATAAGGCAGTCACATAAATAAATAACGTGATGGAACCACAGTAAATAATGCGGTTTACCACTAAATGAATTGTTAATGAGCCAATTTGGCGATTTTGAAGCTTCGAAAATTTTAAAATCTTTTTTTTCAAAATATATTTAAAAATCCTGTTTTGTAAATGACAGAGACATGAGTATTGGCACAAAAAATACATTGAAGAATCCTCACTGACAAGGCCACTGGAAGCATCATGCGGTTCGCTACGTGCGGAGCTCAATACTGTACACAGACGGTTGATGGCCCACCTTGAAGGCCGAGATTTACCTCTTAGACTGATTAGAGATGGACCTTCTAAAAAGGTTTATTGACGCTGACATCGAAACCTAAATGAATTGATTGCTGGTATAGAATTTGACTACATTTAACAGCTATTATTCTGTTTTCTGTTGCAGGCAAACTATAAAATAAATGCAGCAAGGCTGTACCACGAGATAAAAGAGTTACAACAAAAAGCAAAAGGAGTTAAACTAAAATTGGAATCACAAATAAAGGTAAGATAGACGAAGAATACAGTCTTGATTAAGCAATCAAATGTAATTTTATACCTTCATATAGGTTTGTGGCCAGACCACTATAACAATAAATTACTTTAATTTCAGCTGAATCAACAAACTGAACGAGAAATACATATATGTCGCAACGATCTGTCTCATAAAAAAGTTGTTAGAAAACTGGCCAGATCTAAATCAACATTACCCCCAGTTCGGTCAAAATCTTACGATTCTTTGGTTTACTGATAATTTCAGATTGCCCAACAAAGTCACAGAATACCTCAATTAAAGTTGGTACTAAAAGTAACCCCCACTGGTGTTTAAAGCAGGCGTCGCTTTTGCTTCCAGCTGAAACATGATCTTCATTATTTTCAAAAGATTTATTTTTCGCTTTAATTCTGATTAAGATCATTCCGATACAACTTTGTTATTACCTCACTACCAATTTGTGGCCATGTAGAGCAAGCAACACCCATTTCATTGGGCATGCAGGTAGTTCGTTCTTGTAGATGCGCATGGCTACAATTACCTGAGCTACGAGTATTGATAACCAAACCTACTTGATTAATCGATCATTACAACAAAGAATCACTGGCNGGCATGCAGGTAGTTCGTTCTTGTAGATGCGCATGGCTACAATTACCTGAGCTACGAGTATTGATAACCAAACCTACTTGATTAATCGATCATTACAACAAAGAATCACTGGCTTGGGTGAAATATAATAAATTCATAATTTTCAATTTTCATTTTTGATGATTTCAAAAATCGATGTTTACAAGATTGCCAAATAACTCCAGCAATTTGTATTAATTCTTGCACATGGTTCACACAAAATGCCTATCGTCGTGGAAGGTGCAAAAGTTAACGTCCTCTCACAAATCCCATAACGTTACGAAAAAGATGTTAAGTTTTGCATACCTTCCCATTCTTATGTTGTAATAAATACCTATTAACCTAAGCTTTGCTCTAGGTTCTGTAAACCAATGAGTAACTTTTAAAATTATAATTTGACTCCATGGAGTCCTAGCACGATTAATCATAGCCTCGAAGATGATTGTAATTCATGCATAGATTTGACTACCGTGCAAATCTTTACGCAATGAAGCATGCCTGAATGCAGCAAAGGTTAAAACTTAAATAAAAATATTTAAACTATACACTGAAACATACACACAATTTTTTAACTATATATACATTAGTAGATAGTGACCTAATAGATTGCTTTTGACAAATCAGATCTCTAATACTCCAATATAAAATATAAAGTAATTCAGTGATCGTGACTAATTTGATCTATTTTTTAGAATGAATGATGTGAACGTTAATTGAAAATAAAATACCCAGCTAAACGTACATATAGGCAGCACAAAACGATCCCCAAGTTTTCCGTCGACACTCCAGTAATTACACCCACAATTACATATACGACCATACAATAGGACTTATTTAATTAGCTCGGAAATTAATTCTAAGGGATTGAAAGAATTTTTAACTTTTTAAAAAACAATACGCATACGTTTTGAAATCAGGATGCAAAATATCAAGTGCAAAATATTGTGAAACTACCGTAAGCACCATGATCTATTATCCGAATGAATGTACTTTACGCGTTATATGCTGGATTTGATGAAAAGTTTCTGTGATCAATTTTTGCAAAAAGCCCAGGGTGTACAATCGCTCATTCACGGGATTTGCTTCACAGCAGAAGTTATTTTGTTCCCTCGTATAATTATGTCACTACGAACGAAAACGACAACTAATAAATCAAAGCACAATACTGTTTACAGTGGTGCGTGTACACACGTGCCCGTGGCCCAGACTTTCAATCCTTTCCTACAGATGCTGCACTTAGTTGTCATTTTTTCGTACTTGCCCTACTGGTTAAATTTCATTACTACTACCTCTTGATATAAGTATGTAATAATGTAATACTAATAGGTAATTCGGTTTTAGGGTATAATCTACTAGTAGATTTCAGACTTTGTTTGTTGTACGCCAGGCTATATGACAAATGATCACAGGAAAATCCATTGGAATGAAAACGGGCACTGGTCTGTGGTGTTGTCTACCTTTACCTCAGAACTAAAAAATAGTAATAACGGAGTAAGACGAAGAAAGCTTTTAAGGTAGAGAACTCCGAAGACGGTGAGGTAGGGAAGGAATTTCAATTAGAGAACACAGCAGATCCGTACCACAAGCCACAAAATGAAATAAAATCTTAGACGCCGATGACAAATGTTCTACTATATTACATAATCGTAAACGACGATATCAGTTTCATGGACAATGAATTAGGTAATTGTTACATGCATCCTCATGTCTATTCAAAACTAATTAGAGGACCGCATAACCGATCATTAGCAGTTCTGCTCGGCTAGTTATGAAGAACACTGAACACTTACTAAAATAATTTTAAACATCAATCCGAAGACTGTAATTTCTTTAGGTTCTCATTATTTGATAAGAACTAATTTTGTTCAGCTCAAAAATATCGATTTTCTTGGACACCGATCGGTGACATAACGCCGGTTTGCCGTTAGATAACCTTGCGTAGTTATAATGAAACAAGTTCAAGACTTTCCAGGTCGATTACCGTGAATATGTAGGTGTCCATGTTCTTATGCAGTGTATTCAGTATTCGTCGGCTAAGAATTAAAATATGGCACAATTGTATAATATCCTTTGACTCAAACTAAAATGAGACGTTTCTAGAAATTCTTAAAACCAAAATGTATGAATTCAGGCATGAAAGCCTAATAAACTCTGGTTTTAAGAAGTTCTAAAGCTGCTCCATTTTGTTTTCAGTTTTTGGATATGTGTCTCATTTTGTTTTCACTTAAAGTAAATGCCTGGTTTTGTTTTCAAGATATAATTATGTACCTCAATTTGTTTTCAATTAAATTCTGGTATGCTTTATTTTGCTTTCGGTTAAATTTTGATAGGCCTCATTTTGATCCTTAATATGGACATCCAATATTTCCAACTTCCAACCACAAGTAAATATAGTTCTTATATAATTAGAATTATAAAAAAATGGAAACGATTTTTAAAGTCATTTTTAGAATATCTCATTATTTCTTACTATTGCCGTTTGGGGAATAGTTTTGATGGATGTAATTATATCATGCTTTGAATAGTTGAGACGGAAAGAAATAAAAAAATGTAAGCATATTATCTTGATATAATAAAATTGTTTGAAATTGAAACTAAAAATCCCAATGTCACCGATTTCTTCTCCTTTAATCTTTTCACACTACTAAGACCGACTTACAATTACAATGGCACAAACTTACAACTAACAGCTGTGTCATATAATTTACCAATACAAGCATATTTCCTGGCCTTCAAAATATGTAGTCACTATCAGGTATGGTGGAAACTAAACCACCTTCGTAACCTTTTTACAACGCTTTATCGCTGCAATCTGTAATCAGATTCGGAAAAAATAAGATACAGGTAGGTACCTACATTATTATCTTCTTTCGATTAGGTTGAGATTTGTTCTTAAGGTTATTTGGAGTCACAGTATTTGAAAAACAACCAACTTATCTTACGAAAATTGGTCTGGCGATACGCAATATGAGGGTCAATAAAACACCTTTAAACCCGAATTTCAGGGATGAAATAACCTTTGGCAGGTTCCTCATATATCATTACAATTAATATATGTACAAGCTAAATCCAAAATCCGGGAGAAAAAGTATGAAGTACAATTACGCTACAAAGAATATTACAATAGAAGATAATTGATAGCCATTTGTAACTAACAACTACTACGTCAAGTGAAATCCGAATATCACATAAATGGGATGCATTCTATCAATATTTGTGAAACGGTGACAATAACGTAGATCTCCAATTAATTGTTGACTGTAATTACGATAAATGAATACATAGTCGGAGCACTGTCCAATATTCTTCCCCACTATTTACCATTCTATAGAATCTGTTTCAAATACTGAATACAGGTAATTTTGAATTCTTATTCTTATTCGGTCAGATTATCACTTGTATAGTTGATAGTATACCAGTCTGGAATGACTGGAATACAAAAACGCGGCAATACACTCATACAAAAATATATACATATTATACATATAGGTACATTCATACAAAAATAAGTGCAAATAACAAATTACAACTACTAGCTTTGAATTGTATATTTAAAATAGTTACCTGGTGTTTTCAACAGTGAATCTGAATATACAGAATTCAGAGTTCAAGATAACAGAAATGCTGATTTTTCAAGGCGATTGATGACTGTTAACAGTAATGAGGCCAAAAGGCAGTCCCGTGAAATTATGCAGATTTTAATATAATGACGCTAAAATTTCCGAAGTTGAAAGTCCAATCGTATACCATGCGTGATAATTGTAATTATATCTACTTAATTTACATATGTAATTATGGACAGCCTAGTTGCTCTTAAACTAAAAATCATTGAACTCGAGAATCGAGAAAACTACAAAACACAGGTGACAGGCTTTACTAGCACTACTAGCAGTAGCCGATGTCAATTACCAATGCAAAATAATGTTATCGGCATTATCTACGAACTGAGTGGGATAATGCAAGGGGAATGAAACTTAAACCATTTGTATAATTCGCGATTTTGCCACAGTTAGTTCAATTATTCAATTTTCAATAATTTGCAATAGGTAGTCGTAGTGTCGTAGTCATTACTTTTTCGACAAGTTTACAAAATAGTTTTCATACTTTGCCACTGTTAGTGGAAAAACCATCAAGCACGACACTCCCAGAGGAATACAGTAATTTGAGCGGTAGATGTAAATCCGAATTTCGTGTTGTCATGCACGTCCCCGACACCCCGACCCAGACCCCAGACCCACCGCCACGACCACGGCTAGAGCAGTGAAGTACTGTACAAAGTACTACTAAATACTACCACCTTTTCTTTGCAATCAATCAATAAATCATTTTTATTTCATCACAATAGTCTTCATTCTACATATTTCATCGTTCTTAAATATTTTGGTTGGAATTCGGCACAAACAAATCTTGAGACATTATAGTTGATTATTCTGTCCACAAGACAATTCCAAATTCCAATTCAAATTCCACCTTTATTGTGGCAACCTTGGCATTGTCCATTTGTGAGGTAAGGTTATATTCTGGCTGACGCAACCTGGAAAATCGCATAGTTTTAGGTTTTAGTTGATAGTTTGATAGTATCATGAAAAAAATTCCCGAAGATCCTGCTATTTTGTATTATTGTCGTATTCTTATTGGTGATTGGTATATAGTGTGCACAATAGGATAGTCACAGCAGCTTGTAATTCATAATTAGATAGGCTTGGATTGGAAGTGGATGCTCCTGTGGACGTAATATTAATTCACTGTGTGTGTATTGTGAAGTTTCGCAAAATTGTCATTAAATTGCGTACATACATGCTGCATCTCTCCACTCTGACTCTACGCTTCTTTTCGTTTTCATTGAGCGTGTATTCCAAGGGATCTACAAACAATATAGAACCATCTTCGTGCTTGTGTACCGGTCCCGGTGATCCCCAAAATAAAAATCGTAAATATTTGAAAAGAAGTTAGAATTCATTTTGTTGGTAGTGGGCGAGCTAATTGGAATTGAGAATATACCATGTATAGTAGGCATAGGAGGTAATAGGCAAGGAACAGTGTGATAGTTTAAACTACAATTTTGTACTTTTCAGTAAAAGCTCTTCATCAGGTATTGCATGATGTTTTAGTTCTTTTGAAGAATATTCTAGCACCGCTAAATAATTACATAGCTTCATTTAGCTGATGTCAATTGTAAGTGAGGAAAGTTAAAGACCGTAATAAAGCCGGCAACCAAATTACTATATTGCAAGGCTATAGTGCAGGGATAGAACGGTATAATCTTCGTAAGATTTCGTTTTTCGAGAAGGAGAAGGCCAAAGGGAAATCTAAGTCGAAATACCTACTCAAGATTGCAATATAAATATGCAGGAGTTTCTGTATTAACTGTTCTGTTACCTTAGGTCAATATTTTTCCTTGTTTTGTCAAATATAGACAGTTTTTCACTTGAAGTGGTTTCGAATAACTCGGTTGTCTCAATCCCTTTATTAAATGGCTTTGATTGTCAAAACTCTTCTGAAGTTCAAGTCTGCTCCGCATTTACTGTATATCTCGAGGTAAAATAAATCTGATTTACTAATCTTTTACTAGTGCTTTAGTGTAGTTTAGTCGATAGGTTTACTCGTACTCATGAGGGCATTGAGTTAGCTAAAACTATGCCTTGGAATCGCTATTCAACAGAGAGTAATCCAGCACGACAAAAATAATTTCCTTTTACCGTCCAAATAATTCTCTTGCTATGTTGTGAGTGATGATATTTTGTGGAAAATTTTATTTTGGAAAATGGAATCTCAAGTAAACGTTCATTGTTCTTTTAAATCTGGTTACAAATTAGGTTTGCGAGTTCGCGTTCGAGTTTGAAAACATCCGAGGTCGGGAAAATGACTCAGGTCCTACAGCCGGTGATTAAATCACCATTGGATAACCGCGAATATCGTGCACTGATTCTGAGCAACAAGCTACGGGTAATATGTTGCAGCGACAGTACTACTGATAAGGCAGCAGCTTCTCTCTCCGTTGCAGCAGGTACATATTCAACTATGTTATTACAGTGCCTTAGTATCGTTAAAATATTGCATAATGTGCAGAAAAAAAAATAATGCATTAATATTTAACTTTAATCATAACTAGGCAGCTTGAATGACCCTGATCATTTACCCGGTCTGGCTCATTTTTGTGAGCATATGCTGTTCTTGGGGACACAAAAATATCCGATTGAAAATGAATATTCCAAGTTTCTTGCTGATAATGGAGGTTCATCGAATGCGTATACGTCGAGGGACCAAACCAATTATTATTTTGACGTATCCCCAGAAGCTTTGGAACCTGCCCTTGATCGGTAATGAAAATTATTGTAGTCATTTCACGTCTTAACCTGACACTGTCTTTAATTTCATCATTTTTCTTTAGCTTTTCTCAGTTTTTCATTACTCCATTGTTTACTGAGACAGCAACCGAGAGAGAGATCAATGCAGTGAATAGTGAGCATGAAAAGAACATACCTACTGATGCCTGGAGAAGCTATCAATTAGAGTTAACTACTTCAAATCTAAAGGTAAGCTTTAATTAGCTCTCATTGCTTCCCGTTCTGTTTTGATATGTACCTACCAGTCGCATGTATGTATGATTCAGTATGAAATAATAACTTATGTATCTACTTTCTCTTCCAGCACCCATACTCCCGATTTGCAACAGGTTAGATCATTTTTTATGTACTATCGTCAGTTAATCCTGGTTATGGCAATATTCACTAATTTAGGATCAACATATTACCGCTCTTTTTGTTTAGGTGTGTTCTTATTGATTTTAAATGTATTATTATCCCATAAATTATTTTAGGGAGCCGAAAAACTTTATGGGAAACCCCTAGGGAAAATAACGTGGACACTGTAGCTGCATTAAAAGAATTTTATAATAAATATTACTCTGCTAATGTGATGAGTCTGGCAGTAATTGGAAAAGAATCACTTGACGATATGCAACAACTTGTAGAAAAAATGTTCTGTGATGTCAAAAACCACAATATTGAATTGCCTCGTTGGCCAGAAAATCCTTACGGCGTGAATGAACTTCAGAAGCGTATTTCAGCCGTTCCAGTTAAAGATGTTAGATACCTTTCCATCTTGTTTCCCATACCAGATTTTACCCATCACTACAAGGCCTCGGTAAGTTAAATAAAAATAAGTCAGTGACACTGATTTAACTGTTCAGATACTTACAATTAATTTCTTTAAAGCGGTTTGTTTTCAAACAAAGATAATATGATACGAGTTTTTTTTACTGAACATTTTAGGCTGAAGGGTATGTTAGCCATTTACTGGGACATGAAGGAGAGGGAAGTTTGATGTCACTTCTTAAAAAACAAAACTGGGTTAACTCCTTGGAAGCCGGGCCCCATGTTCCTGCTAGGGGTTTCGGAACTTTTAAACTGGGTGTTGAACTTACACCTGAAGGTAGAGATCCTATATTCATTTCTTCAGAGCAACATTCGCTTAAAGGAATTTCAATTTATTTTATTACATTTTCAGGACAAATTCACGTTGATGATGTAGTGGAGCACATTTTTCAGGTTGGTATATTAATTACATTACAATTATGTACATAACTATAGTCAGTAACGTGATGGGACAGTACATTTGCACTAGCTACTGCCCATTATTTAACTGCGCTTTTGCGTGTTATCATAACTACATTTATTCTATATTGTAGAGAAATCAGTAGTGTGATTCTGTGCACGTAACACTATGTATAACGTTAGAATTATAATTTGTCCGTGATATTGAAAATTGTGAATAGTAAAATATAATTATTACATTAATACATAATGTCTAAAATCTAAACTTTCACATTTTCGAATTGAAGCATTAATTACAAGCTTTATTTAACTGCATAATTAGTTTGCCGTCGTTTAATTTTTCAACATTTCAGTATATCAAAATGCTTCGAACCAAAGGTCCTCAAAAATGGCTCTGGGAAGAAATCCGTGATGTAAACTCCATGATTTTTCGTTTCAAAGATAAAGAGAGGCCACAGTCTCTTGTATCGTACGTGACAAGTGTCATGCACGTAAGTATTGCATACTGGTAACTTATGTTTATTACTCCAATATTGCGTATTGCGTAATTGTTTACACTACCGATACCAATCGACATTGCCTCAGTCAGTATTTTTATGAATTTCGTATGAATGGCGATTCATTGTTATGTCTTATTGCGTGATACCAGGAATATCCTCTGGAAGATGTTTTAAGTGCTGGCTATATTTTAACTGATTTCAACGCCGAACTTATAAACGCGTGCTTGGAGCGCCTTACACCTAGTCAGTGCAGGTATTCAGCGAGTACAGAGATTATGTTAGAATTTATTTCTGCTGCTTTACATTGCTTTTCGTGCTTTACAATGACATGCTTTTGTTTTTACAGAGTCACTATTACGTCTAGAGACAATGAACCCCACTGCGATCAGACTGAAGAATGGTACGGTGTAAAGTACAAAGTTGAACCTATTCAGTCAGAACTCATTAAGGTATGAACTTATTTTTGAGGAATAATGCTTTCTCGTCCTTCTTAGAGAAGTATATAAATATAATGTGCTTTTCGGTATTCTTAATTTATAGAAATGGGAGAATTGCCAACTTCACCCTGAACTACAACTGCCTCCTCCAAATGAATTTATTCCTACCGTTTTTGATCTGAAACCTCGAGATGAGTATGTAAGTATGGAATGTGTTGACTTTTGACTTTGTTGAAAATATTACCAAGCCTTACATAATAATTTTACAAAAGCTTGTAGGAAGTAAATGTAGTTTTAATCAATTATTTACTCTTATTCTGTAGACCGGCATTGTTCCGAGGATACTCCTGAACACTCCATTTAGCAGAGTGTGGTATTTGCAAGATAATGAATTCATGTTGCCAAAAGCTGTTGTTCGTCTAGAAGCTCACAGGTATATTAAATGATTTTATGTGGGATTAAGTTATTCCAAATAAAAAAGTTTTGCTCTAAATTATCAAATTTCATTCTAGTCATCTGCCTTTACTGGACCCTTTGAATGCAAATCTGAACCAGTTGATGGTAGCTGCTACTAAAGACAGATTGACCGAAATATCTTATGCGGCCCAGATGGCTGGTTTGAATTACCATATAATAGAAACTGTGTATGGACATGAGGTACTTTCATTTATTTGATTCTATGCGGTTTATGAAGTTATCAATAATAATGAGAAGTGACTCGGTTATCCTTAAGAAAACCTATCAATTTAACTTCTCTCCATAGGTCTTTGTCTCTGGATACGATCAAAAACTTGGGGTTTTGTTGGAAATGATTTTGAAAAAGTTGACTGACTTCTCGTGTCAGCCGGATCGGTTTGAAGTTATAAAGGAACGTTATACCAGGTTAGTTTCTTTGGCTGTACCGGTCAGACCTGAGGCTCGGAGTCAAGTCGATCGACTCGAGCCGTTTAAGCATAGAGAGCTGTGCTCCCTTGAAGGATTCGTACCCTTACGCGTTTAATAGAGACTTGGAAATTCCCTATAAGAAGTAAATGTTAATAACTACGTCTATCTAATTTTTCATTATATAATTAACGCGTTTATAATATCGTATTACAGAGCTTTGAAGAACTGGAAGGATGATCAACCCTACTCCCATGCAACGTAAGAAATACTTGTTAAATACATGAAAATGAACTGTGCACTTGAGAAAAATTCTGTATAGAGAAATCCCAAATCCCCAAATCCCCCAAATTAATTTTATTTTTTATTTGCATTTTAGGTATTTCATGTCAACTTTACTGAGGGAAAAGAGATGGACTAACCAGGAATGCTTAAAAGCATTGGATGGTAATCCAACATTTTGAGTATTAGCTCCGCTAAAGTAGCATACCTGTGCAACACGTTTAATGTATTCTCCTCCTTCTTAGATGCAACATTACCGAAACTTGAGGCCTATGCGAAGGAGTTCTATTCAAAACTCAAGTTAGAATGGTTACTATTCGGAAATCTAACCGCCACTGTACGTTTATAATGTTTATATTATATAATATTTAATATTATATTATTACATAATACTAAATACGTTCGTACTCGTTGTTAGTGGGAGGTGACATAAGTTTTTAAGTTATAATTCGTTTTTACTTATTAGCGTAATTACATACATTGTTAGGATTCCTTAGGTTAGAATGGAAAAACTAAAATGGCGACAGAATACATAAACATTGCGGCAACGCAATTTGATCACTATGGCAAAGCTTTAATTACAAAGTGATTACCTATTCAAATAGAATTCCTGCCTTCATTGTACTAATATTTCAGGAATCATTGGACCTCGTGAACAAATGTCAAGCGCTCTATGAAGCAACTGCTGTGCAGCCTTTGCTACCAGCTCAAGCTGTGCGACTTCGGGAAGTGGAACTTCCTAAGGGTAATAAATACCTAATAATGTTTTTATTTTATATGGTCGAAATAATTAATAAACGCTTTACAAATATTTTTGTATTCAGGAAGGTATTTGTTTGAATTGGTTTTATCTATTTAGGCTCAAATTATGTCTACAAGTCCGAACATCATTCGCACTTGAGTTCGTGCGCTGCAATTTTATTTCAAACTGGACTACAAAGCACTAGAAATAACGTGATTGTAGAGTTGTTAGACCATATCGCAAATGAGCCGTGCTTCAACCAATTAAGGACCCAGGAGCAGTTGGGATATATTGTCTTCACTGGCGTCCGAAAATCGCAAGGTTCCCAAGGAATTCAGATAATTGTCCAAAGTGAAAGGCATCCTGCCTATGTTGAGGGTCGTATTCATAACTTTATCAGCACATTGAACGTAATTATCACCATTTTATAATTTTTACATTCAGGAATCATTATGAAGCTTTTAAATCGTAACCTTGTAGAAACAAAGTAAAAATGCATTTACTACTGGTGTTTCATCGTCGTAGACTATGCTTCATGAAATGACGGATGAAGAGTTTTTGCAACACAGAACTGCTTTACGAGTACGAAAGGCTGAGAAGCCCAAGAAATTGAAGGATCGAGCCCAGATTGTTTGGTCTGAAATTGGAAGTCAGCAGTACAATTTTGAACGTCAAAAAGTTGAAATCGCAGCATTGGAAGAAATAACCCGCCAGGACATTTTGGAGTTTTTTGAGGTATTGTACTGCGCTTACGAGTTTCTTATTCGTATTTATGACATGAATGATTATAGAGTACTGACATTATTTTTCTACAAAAGACAAACATGGGACCCACGGCTGTTGATAGGCGAAGGCTGTCCGTTCATGCAATTTCAATGAAAGAGGGTGGAGGAGCTGGGGTAAAAATTAACGAAGTGGAATCAGAAAAGTCAGAAAGTGTGTATCCAGAAGATGTAAGTTTTTAAATTATACACATCTTATACCATTTATTTCTGTTGCTGGTTGAATACGCAATCATATTATTATGTATTTATTTTACAGCAAGAGGTTGTTGAAGATATTACCGAGTGGAAAATGCATCTTCCTTTATTTCCATCTCCAGCACCTTTTAAACGCATTACGAATTTCGTGGCTGCTCCCAACAAATCAAAGCTTTAAACAGTGACTGCTTACATGTACTTCTATTTTCATCATAGCATGAGTAGATAGTTTTCTGTAATTTGTAAAAATTGGACTGGTCGCTATTCAAATTGTGGATTTATCATTTAATTACATAGCATTACAACTTTCGTATTCTACGTAAGATTTTTTTCCCTCTATGTGTATAACGAGGACGCATGCTGCATCTGCTATGGGTATTTATATTTCGCCAGAACTACATAAAAACGGAGTGATCTGATTCCTGGTGGAGTAAATGTATAGTCTGATGTATATGTACAAGTAGGTACATCGAGAAGATCAGCAATTCTTCGTGTATTCATTTTATAAATTACTTGAGTTGTTACTTAATTATGTTGTTCCGTAATTTGAAGTTATCATAACTCTGTGGCTTATCTTCTAATAGTACTGTTTTTGTTAACTTTGTTAAATTTCAAAATAAAGTGGTATTATGAAATTTTTAAGTCGTTTATGATTTTCTATGCTTAAGCATTACGATGACCGGGCATTACGATTACTAGTTAATTTTTACAATGGAAGTTTGGCTTCCTTTTTATGTTTTATGGTAGTAAAGTTCAATAACATCCAAAGGAGAATAATATGCACTTTCAAATGTTTTAAAAATGTTCCGTTTTGAGGGGTAGGTATTTTATTGTCTAAGACATATTTTGCAAGGATTAAGCATTGACATAATTCATTATGCAAATTATGCGCTTTGTGCGAAAAAAATTATTATTTTACATTTTTGGACTTCAATACATGTGTTCGAGGATGAGGCGGAGAGAATCAAGGGTGAAATGTTGGATTATGTTTTTTGGGCTTTTTACCCGTAATAATAATTAGGAGCATCCGTGCTGGACAAAAGTTTTCAGATTAAGGAGAAGCTTTAATTATATTAAGGAGACTAATCAATAAATACAAGAAATGGGGCATTTGTATCGCGTACTGTTTTTAGAATGGCACATGACTGACGTTCGTTCTCAATACATGCCCGCTGAAACACCTTCAGGTGGTAAGAGAGTCCTGAGAGGTATTCAAGATTCCAATTAAAACTGCATGGAATAGGAAAACGTTATCCTGTTACCCATAAACCATAGAATGATCAGCAGGTCATTCACGAAACTTCACATTAAATCCCAGTTTCTATTTCCTAGTTGTATGCAATGAATGCAATATCGTCAATTGCTTGATTTTTAAAAAGAGAGTATTACGTCTAGAAGCATTTCAGTGACATGTGACGTTGTTTATAAAGGATATAATCAAAAATCAGCGCTTTTTG
>JAAXYX010003204.1:0-15080 GCA_036851915.1 Ptenothrix huangshanensis | reverse complement strand
ACTTAACATCCTTTTCGTAACGTTATGGGACTTCTCAGAGGATGTTAAGTTTTGCACCTTCAACGACGATATGTAGGTAGTATAGAAAATCTTGACATCGTTGAAGATCGTAAATGATTAAAATTTTTAAAATTGGAGTACAAATAATTATTACGATTGTGTATTTCTTAGGCTAAGCATTTCATCGTAGCAGTTGTGAATCCATGCATCGACTCTGTCTTGATAAGGAATATCTGCTGATGCCTTCACTAATTGTTCCAACGCTTTTATCCAACTGGCAGCTTCGTTAGGAGGAGCAGCTAATTCATAAATTACATTAACATAGCGTTAGACATCATTTAACTCCTTATTTAATTATTTCAACCACAGTTCTAATTTGAATTACTTTTACTTTTAAAGGATAAATAGGTATAATCACTAAGAATAATAAGACACTCAGACCCAAACGCATAAAAATGCACAAAAACATAGTGCAACATTACTCCCGTGGTTGCTGTCTGGTTAAGCATCAAGTATGTAAGTCCAAACGTGCAAAAAATAATTTATTTCGCATAAAACGTATAAATTGCATAATGGATTGCGAAAATGCATAATTCTTGCATAATTAGTGTTAGACTCACCAATACCGGTTCTCCCCTATATCGTCGGGTCCTATTTCGTCTGGTGTTTTTTGTCGGGAGACATTTCGTCGGGTGTCCGTTTGTGAAAAACGGGACAATTCGTCGGCATAAAGTATTACATTGTGTGAATATTTTATTGCGTCAAGAATGGTCATGGTTTACAACAGGTCAATAAAAAAGGTGATAGGTAATTTAATTTAACAGGTAAATTAAAAAATACAAATAACAGAAATAATTTAGAAACATTTCTGCGTCGGTTGATCATGGACTGATGTCTTATTTGGCTTTGTTTTTGAGCGCAATTTTAGTTTTGGGCTCATATTGGGTTGACTATCCAGAAGCTGTACTATCGCTCTCGGACACCGACATCCTCCTTCCACGAATTCTTGTACTTGTGTGCCATTGGAAATACATAATTCACCTAATACCTAATAGGCCAGTAGTCTATTACTAATGGTCTATAAATACGATATTTTTAAACCATTAGTCATGCACATACAACTAACTACAATGACGCCGCGTTGCAAGTTGCAACATTGCGAACACGAGCGTCAACTAATCTCTAAACCCTCACCATTACTGACACAACAAAATTTTATTGCCGACGAATTGTCCCGTTTTTCAAAAACGGACACCCAACGAATTGTCTCCCGACAAAAAAACCGACGAAATAGGAGCCGACGATATAGGAGGACACCCCAATACCCCTCCAAAACAAGGTATTATGTTAAATTCTAATATAATTGTCGTTTACTTCTAAACAGAGTAAAACTGATTTTATAACATATAAAAAATGTATTAACAAATGTTATTGGACACCGGCTTTTCTAAGTTGCAATAATTTCACCTATGAATGTTTTTGTATTTAAGTACCTACGTAGTTTCCAAGTGTATGATTTTTACATAGTCGTGATGAATGGAAACGCTGTGCATACAAAAAATTCTCGAAAATGCATAATCTTTCCACAATGAAAATATCAAAAACGCGTAATTTAATTTGCGTTAATAATTTATGTATTTAGGTACGGAAGTAAAATATGTTTGAACTATCAATAATACTCACTTATTAACTTCTATATTAACCTGATTTTTATCAATATGCGCTACAAATTTAAAATTAATATTAGATGTACACTATACGACGCTCTTCGCAGGCGAAGAGCGTTGTATGGTGTACACCTATTACTTAATTCCGTAGCAAGAGCAAATGAATGAAGATGAAAGTCCAGTCCGTAGAAAATACTGAAACAGCGACTGTCATGAATATTTTTAATTTCTTTGTCCAACTTTTTAAAGCCATGTCCATTTTTCCCGCGGCGGATCTCTTTAATATCCCATAAATTAACTGAAAATACGAATATCAACATTAAGAAGATAGTAATTAATTAGCGATTGAAATTATTTCATTAACTGGGTTTTCCAACTGTAAGCATTTGAATACCAGATGACGCTGGTATTATTGTCTTATGTATATATATTTATATATGTATCGTCGTTGAAGAACCAAAATATGTTAATTGCAGATTTTCATCCTTTTTAAGTCCAAAATAGCTCAAGTACTCCAAAGTTTTACTTGCACTTTACATATTTTGAAATCAGCGAAAACTGCAATAAACATATTTTGGTTCTTCAATGAAGATATAATATATAATTGATAATAAAATATTAGCAGGCAGCAGATAGCAAAACTAACAATAATTATACAGTAGGTACTGTACCTGCAACCGCGGTACTTCTCTTTCCATTCGGATTCACATTTGCTTAATACCAATTGATGAGTTGTTTTTTTATAAACAAGGGCGACAGTTTCTGGTTGCCTATTTTGATTGTTAGATTTGGCTGAAAACCTGAGTAACATTGATGTAGGGAGCATTTTGTAAACTAATCCTTTTATTTTTTACTAAACGGTAATCGACTGAAAACTGAGACTGAACATCACAACGCCCGATCAACCCCCGTTACCACAGAATCTCTATTAAGTATGCAAGCCGGAGTATGTCAGTTTTTATTGCTAAATAGTTTTTTTTGATTATTAATTATCGTACACACATCCGTGTTTGACGTGAAGCAAAATATTCCAAATACCAGCATCTAGATTTTCCCCTTGCCGTTGTCGCAATTAGTGATTAGTGAGTAGTATAATGTCACTTTCAAGTATCCTCAATCCTCATTAACCTTTAGTACATTATTATCCAATTTCCTCTTCTTGCTTTCATGCTCTGATAGAAAAAATGCAAAATAAATAGTATAGCACTATAACTAGAAGTTACTTTTTCAGTTTAAAATTCAGGTATTTTTCAATTTCGCACTACGAAACTCTAAACCAACCAGTCCCACTATTTAATTAATGTATTTCCTTCAGCAGTATATTGACACTGAATTTTCTAACTTTTGGCAATTGCAGCTTAACACTTGTAGTAGAAACTTGTCCATGCTTCACACCCACACCTGCCAAATAGAAACAACCGACTGAATGCACCCAGCTATATTAATAGCATTTGTTTGAACTGCAACTTCTAATAGCAATGGTGATAACACATATGCACTTTAACTGTCTTTTCCTATGACGTATCAATTGACGAATACTAATTGAATGACGGATACTATAGATTGTAGACGGAATTTTTGAATTAAGCACAACTATAATTATAGTTACAGAACGTTGACTACGATATCGATCGAACTGATGGACATGTCCTAACCTGACAGTGAATTTCAAATTCGAAGGACAGTAAGTAACGGCTATGAAGGTAGGATTGGAAATAGAATGCGGATGTAGTGTGGTCAGCAATAGGATATGACGAAAACAAAACATTTTGTGGTTTTCTCCTTCACACGGGACAGAATTAAATTCCTCAATTGACTGGAGACCATGAAGCATTTACATAGATGCATTGCTTTGATGAGGAACAAGTCGTCATTACTAATAATCAATTTACTAATAACTAATTACGAACTCATCAAATCCTATTTAACTTTTTCAGATAGAAAAATCATTAATTACGCAATTTAATCTTATCATTAATTATTGGCAGACAAAATAAGTAAGTTTTTTAATTATGTACTTGCACAGGGATTGAATTAGCAAAAGTGACTAATTTTTCACCGTCATTCTAATATTAGTAACCATAATTACCCAAGATTATGACATAACGTCAGCAGAAACGAAAAAAAGTTCAGTTCGTCACTTCCTTACGCTTCATTCCCGTTTATGGATGATTAATTACTTAGTAATTAGTAATACAAATAATAAACGTAATTATGAAATACCTTTATTTTTATTTTACGACATACCTAGGTTGTTCGTGATCACGTTCCCTGCCTTTTGCCGACATGTACTTATTAAGGATTAGTATAGTTGTTGCTTTTAATAATATGTAGACGAACATTCAACGTTTACTACAAACTACTGTCGGCTCCTTCCTTCTTTAGAACTACACTCATCGCTTGTGATTAGTAATTACAGTTTACCTGCTTTAAAATGGCTAACAATTCTTTAGTCCAAGATGGATCAGAAACGTTTATATTTCGTCTTCCAAGGTACTTTACCAAACGGTCAATGTGAATCAAGTTAGGGACTAAACACCGTTCAACTGATAGTAATTAGTAGCAAGTTAACGATATTTATAAACACGTAGAACGTTTGAAAGATCATGGCGCTGATTTCATCATTTTGGACCTATAGTGCCAGCCATGTGCCAGCCAGGTATAAAATCAGACATCCCTTCGCTATCTTTACAGATTCTTTCCGAAGTTTTGGCAGGAAGCACAAGAGTTTTGTAACCCGTCAGCTATCCAGCTCAAGTATTTCTCTTTCATAGCGTTGGGCCATTCGGACTTAAAATTGTGCTATTCAAAATGGACTCCGTCGAAGATTTCAATGGAAGCTCATCGAAGAGTAGTGACGTCGACTTAATGTTAGTAATACTAAAGTAAAAACGATAAATCTCCAAACAATTTATTAATTATAAATTATAATTATATCGTGTTGTAGGCTGCTGTAAAACTTAAACGGGAACTATTGCATACTATAACTTGTGTTTGCTTATTGTTTCAATTTCCTTTAGGGAACTGATTAAATCGGGCCAAGGGTTCCTTGATGACTGGGATGACGATACCTTAGAACTTGACGACGCAGGAATGATAGATGAGCATGTGAATTTGGACGATCCGTTGTTCGGGGACGACCATGAGCTGAAGAAATATCTGGACAATGGAAATAATAGTCTCGTTTTTAATACTCCCATACTTCGGGATGTGCAGAAGACCTCGTCCTTCAACTCGCTTTTTCAAAATACCACAGCAGTTACTAAAGATGGCAACGTAAAAAAAGTCGTAAGTGCCAAACGTTTATAGTAATGTGATTTTCGCCAGCTTTTTTCGAGGATTGTTCCGTAGATTAAGATTTGGAGAATGTTTGGGAGTTGTAAATTGAAGGTTTGAATTTTTCTCTTTGGTTTGTGTCTAAAATATAGGTATTAAAGAAAGGAAATGGAGTAAAACCGAAACAAGGCACTCAAATCTGGATTCATTATGTAATGTATGCAGAGAAAGATAAGCCGATGCGAATTCCTTTTGATTCTACCAGAGAGCGACAACACATGGATACATTTTTGCTTAATGGAGAGAAAATCCCCTGCATGAATTTGGCCCTGGACACGATGGAGTACCAAGAAGTTTCTCTGTTCATCAGTTCCTCGTGGTATGCTTTCGGGCCCTTAGGATGCATTCCTAGAATTCCCGCAGGTAACTTAACTAGCCATTTTAATTCTTTCACATTAAAACCTTAATTTTGTATACGATCCTCTAAATGTGATTAGGTAGTAATGAGTGCTTGTAGCATCGGACCCTTCAGTTTTAAATGAGTGTGGTTATAATATACTGTGTGTTGTTAAATCGTTTTTGTAGATACCAACATTTTGTTTATCATTGAGTTGGTGGAATTGGATATATCAAATGGCCCGACTCCAGTGTTTCGTATGTCAGCTGAAGGCCGCCAGGGTTTGGAGTTTCAGAAGATTCTCGATGATGTTTTGGCGATGAACGCCGTGGGCAATATGCATTTTCGAAAACAAGCTTATGAAGATGCGCTTCGAATGTAAACATTATACCCTTAATCGGTTTTGACAAATAATAACATTTAGTTCATTAAAGTCATAGTTGTAATATTATCAAGTGTGACAGAGGTCCGTATAATTAAATAATCATTTAAACTTCGTTCTATTTTTTTTTTACTTTTGCGATTATAGTTACGAGATGGGAATCGATATACTGGTGAACTACGTCCCTGTTTTCCCAGCTGATAGAAAAGAGAAGAAACGTCAACTGTACAAAATATACTGTAATCAAGTTGCCACGTTTTTGGAGCTGGAGCAACCCCACAGGGCATGTGAAACTTTTGAGGAGGTGCTGGGACAACAAATTCCTATGTTCAATGGCAAACTTCTATACAGGTAGGTGGTGTTCTAACTCAGTGAAAAATTATTTATGCTCAACTATGTGGGTATCGGTGCAAGATTTCTACAACGTATGCATTTTAATCACAACGTTCGTTTTTTTATTTTAAGACATGCAAAAGGTCTTTGGGAGCAGGGCAAATATGCAGAGGCTTTGGAAGCATTGGATCATTCACTGAGCATCGAACCCGGACACGAGGAAATCTTAGAATTCCGATGCAAACTCATCTCAAAAATACAGGCTGAGGAGAAAGAAGGGGATGCTTTAGCCAAGAAAATGGGACAAGTATTTTTTATTTCAGTGGAGAATCCAGAAGCAGCCGCAACATCCAATGGCAAAGAAACCAAGACAGGAACCAAATCCGAATTCAATACTGCATCAAATTCGATTCTCACTGAAGCTCAATTTTCCGCCGGATCCGTTCTTGATGTACGAACGCACAAGAAAAGCCATTTCAATTTTCCTTAATTTCGGAATGTTTTTTCATTCAAATTACAATTACTTTGCTAGATCATGTGCCCACTAAGAATTAATCAGTTCCGTTTGAAGTGTATCGCGCCATTAATGTTATTAGTTATTATTAATTTATTTTGTACATTGACTTTCATAATTCCAAAAATATACTACACACTTTAGCAATGGGAAAATCTTTTTTCATCCTTGAAAACCCACTATTTAGCATTGAAAGCCCACTTTTCATCATTGAAAAATTTTTTTTTGGCAATGTTCTAATTAGCAATAAATGAAAATATTTTTTTTATCAATGACTTTTATTTTCGGAAGTATTTTTTTGTCAAAATCGTTTTATTGAATTAGCAATATTTTATTTAGCAATGAAAACTATTTTATGCATCATTAAATACTATATGGATTATTAGAGTATATTTTTGAAATCATTAAAATTTTTGAAAAAATTTGATTAATCATCCCCAAATATTTGTCAAATCATTAAATAGTGTTTCATCTATGTATACATCCCATATCCCTGACATTTATTTGTTACCTGTATTTAAACGCTCACCTAAACTAATGAAACTATAAAGAAAACAGTCAATATATAATTAGGTAGTTGACTTAATAAATATAAAGCTTTGTATTAACCGTAAAAACTCTAAAGATAGCCTGCTGGGTCAAATCCTAAGCTTTAGCATTAGGAATTATAGCAGGAAAAAAAGTAGATTATACATACGTAAATACGGTACGATATTAGGATGGTAGCCCGCGCTATAAATTAGAGGTTTTATGGTACCTAATAAGCTTCCTCAAGCTTCGAGCTCCCTTGCATAAGCCCGTTTTTCGCTGGGTGCCCTGGCTTTTTGGTTTCACAGACATGCGTGCACATATACTTCGTCTAAAAGTGAGTACCGCTACAATTTGAAAAACGCCAGTTTGATGAATTTATTTTATGAAATGATAAATTATTTGAGTTGAATGTCGTCGTTCGGTAGAGAGTACCGATGCTGGTTCAACGATTGACTACCCACTTGCATCCAGTCATTAGTAGCAATTTTATACCATTTTTTGACGCTGTGTATCGATTATCATAGTTATTAGAATTGGTAGATAGTATTTTTCCACTGCTCCCAGTAGCTAATTAATCCACTGTCTTAACTTTAAACCATATAATGTTTAGTATCCCACTGCCTGGGTTGTAGCGGATCACCGGATTTTTGCTTCTCAACAAGTACATACATACGTCTGTGTCAATATCACAGATTTTCCTTTTTTTGAAGTAACTTTGACTGCATTTAATTTTTAAATCTACTTCTACTACCTTACTGACAGGGTTAAAACTTGAGCAATGAGAAGGAAATCATCTCAATTTTCCATTTTCAATGGCTACAGCAAAGCAGTATAATAAAAGCTTGTTAGGTTTGTTACATCTAAAGTGACAATATCCAAATGATTGCCCGAGCAAACGCACGAACATTGTAATTGCATTTACGTCGCCTCCATTCCAAAAATAACTATAAGTACACACACTAAAAAAGTGTGATTGAAAATAAAAAATCCGATCGATAAATAAAATACATTTTTTATGGATAAAAAATAACGTCCCTAAATGTACAGTGCAAAAAAGGGTCACAAAAAATATTTTTCAGTGAAGAAAAATAAAATATTTTTTTATGATGACTAAATTACCACCCTTTAGCGATATACTGCACTTGTGACTTCAAAATACTTCAAATGACTTCAAGTAGTGGTACTGTATTAGTATGTACCGTAAAACTTGATACAAGAGCCTGCCTCTAAAGATAGCCTGCCTCGAAAGATAACCGGGGCAATGATGCAATTGAGTACAAAGAGAGCCTGCATCGAAAGAGAGCCGGTCTCCAAAACCAGCCTCTCTAATGATGGCTGGTCCGTTTTTACAATTTCGTGCTGCTGCAGACATAAATTCTACTACTTGTAGCTAATAGTTGGAATGGAAATTATTACAAAGTGAGTAAAGGACACAGGGAATGCTTTACCGGCTGAGCTGATTGAAAAATCATTCAAAGTGTGCGGCCTTACTGCGGCTTTGGATGGATCCGAAGACACTGAGATTTCTTGTTCTAAGGAAGGAAATTCCTGCAGCGTAGGCTGGGACATGTTGGTTAACTATCGAGACACTGACAATGAAAATGCCATTATAAGTGACAGTGACAATGAAGTAGAAGACGAAGATGAGCTGCCTCGAAATGAAATTTTTATAATTGATAGTGAATCTGAGGACTAATTAGATTACCATAATTCAGGTTTTTTCATATTTGTTATCAATTTTTCCGTAATTTATTCTGAATATTAAAGATTCGAATTAATTAGAATGCTTTTCTAGGGTACATTTGCATGCCTAATAATAGTAGCAGAAGTAGTTCATTAAAACCACTCCATTGTTTCAAAATAATTAACAACTATTTCTAGCCCATAAATGCCTAGTTGGTAAAGAGAACCTGCCTCAAAGGAGAGCCGGCCTCGAAAGATAGCCGGGGAGTGGCGTCAATATTCACAATGATGGCCCGGGCTCTTATTTCAAGTTTTACGGCACATATAATGTGGAAATTATAGACGAATTTAATAATGGTGGTTGGTGTTAGTCAATAATACAAAAAAAACCATTTAATCATTTTATTTCTTTGACTACAACTATCAAGTGTCATATTCGAATGTAATAAAATTCAAACAAATTAAATTTTGCGACTATAGTGTTTTTGCTTGAATTAAATTTCGTTTTGAAATATTGTTAATAATTATTTCCACCCAGTTACGTAACCCAATGTCGTTCTCCCTCAATCCTCTCAATCCTCTGTAATCCTCTTTCCTCTTTCTCATATCCGTCCTCGTTCCTCGTCTCACTCACTCACTACGTCACTATCACTACAGGTCGACTTCATTGACCTCAAGAAATTTGGATTTGCTTCCAGTTTCATTTTCATTGCAGCCAGCTAAGATATTAAGAACTAAACTGAAAACTTGCTCTACAAAAGCGAAATGCGGCATGCAGGCGCAGGCAGTTACAGTCTTACTGAGGAAAGTGAAAATTCAGCCAGAATTTAATAGTTTTTAATAAGGTCACTTTACTAAAAATCAGATTTACACAATCTTACGCCTCAATACTTTTCACTTTTCATCAAAATGAGTGTAAAATTATTTTTCGGCGAAGAGAATCTAAAAGCCTGTGCTGACGAGGATAAACTTTGTGGCCTTTGCTACCTCCAATTTAATCAAAGGGGAGAAAGTTATGGAGACAAAATTTATGGAGAAAAACTCTTAAAAGATTCACGACAAGTAATGGTTGACTTAAGTAAGTATCCTGAAGCTGGAGCTGATGGACTCAATCGTGAAAATGTTATCGAATTACATCTTGATTACGGGAGTGTTCCGGTGGAAAGTAAAAATGTGAAAGATGTCATTGTCTTTGATTCAAAGAATCTAGTAAGTAAGAAATTACGTAGCGGTACAGAGTACATACGTAAATGTCCTTGATCGATGTCAGAAAATCGAGAAAATAAATCATAATTAGTTCTTAATTACATTATTTCAGGTAACTATAAAGTAGTAGATTGGTAATTAAGCAAGGTATTTTTCTGCACGCAGAGAACTCCGATACCCCAAGAATTTTACTATGAGCAGCGTGAAGATTTAAAAGAAAGATACGACAAAGTATTTCATATTTTACTCCCCGAACACATAGACATAAACCCACTATTATCGTCGGCAAGCAAAGAATGCGGGAAGTTAGGAAAACACAAAACAACAAAAGCTGGAAGGGGCCTGGAAAATTGTCAGTTCAAATTTCGTGTTTTATTTAAACCTAAATTGCCTGGAATTTCATATACCAATACGATTGCCGTCTTTATTGGGACAATCCCTATTCGACTTCGATGTCATGGATTTAGTGAAGGGCCCTTAATATGCCTCAATCAGAACACGATTAATTTTGGCGGGCAGTATTATGGACAAGAGACCAAGTATACTATCACAATGTTTAATAGGTCTATTACTGCTGCAAGATTTCAATTCGACACGGATAACTTCCGCAGTGTTTTTAAAGTAATATGATTCCAGTAATTTATTAGTAATAATTTAAAGCCTTATTAACATGCCTGAAGATAAAATGAAAGAAGCAAGTTTAGTTACTATTCTTATTCTCATGACAGGTGTGTCCCCACTCAGGATATATCCCACCATTTGGAAAACTGTAATATTGAACTATTTTTTCGACCAAACAAACCACAAACATTTTACAAGAGGCTCTTTTGCATCATTCACATGCAGGTTCGCGCTTTTATTTTTTTTATTTTGATTTAAACTCTATACTTTTGTCACACGGAGACTCGGCCGGCCGACTCGGCTTACTTGTAACTTATAAACTTCAAGTTTACAATACCGTTGCTACACATGGAATCGTAATCCTAACATATTCAAATGATATTTAGAATCCTCAATACCTGGATTTAATTGGAGTGTGTATCCCACGTCCTTTCTTCATTGATAAATCAATTGATTTTTGTGTCTCCGTGGCACACACACATTTTCTACCGGTTCCTTGTCCATCGTAATTTAATAATTAATTAATAATTAGAAGCACTATGCTATATAAAACTTCATGGTTATACTAAACTAAAATCTATTTTTTAAANATCCTAACATATTCAAATGATATTTAGAACCCTCAATACCTGGATTTAATTGGAGTGTGTATCCCACGTCCTTTCTTCATTGATAAATCAATTGATTTTTGTGTCTCCGTGGCACACACGCATTTTCTACCGGTTCCTTGTCCATCGTAATTTAATAATTAATTAATAATTAGAAGCACTATGCTATATAAAACTTCATGGTTATACTAAACTAAAATCTATTTTTTAAATACAAACCCGAAGTAAAGGATTAAAATGGATGTCAGCAATTATTTGTGTATGTAGATTTCAAGAGTACTTTTGCAATGAATCTTGGGGAGTGCTTATCAGTCAAGAATGTTTCAACTTTGGTCGGAAGACTTTAGCTGTCATAGGTTGTGAGGAGGAAATAGAAAGTGGAAAAGAAACGGATACTTTCACACTAACTTTAACAAGCGTTCTTCCATACGATGTGCTTATCGAATGGGTTCCCGATCCAGATAGAATTTTCCTCCTTAGCCCAACATCTACTTTTCTCAACGCCCATGAAGCATCGACCTTTGAAATTCGCTTTCATCCAAAACTTCTCGATACATTTTATTATGGGCAACTTGAGTGTTACATTTACCCCACTACCTACATCTGGCCACAGAGGGCAGGCCCACCATGGATTTGTTCACGAAATTATGCCCCACCTTCGTCCGCTCCTCTTTCAACTGTCACTCTTCACTACCCCAGGAATGTAGCGTCTTCTTCTGGGCAGGCTAACACTGATCCAACTTCAAATCCATCTACTAGGGGATCTACTCCCGCAAATCTTACAATTGATGGCGAACATGAATCTTCTCAAAAACATCCCTCAACAACACATTCAAAAGTGTCACAACCTCGTATCCCTATGACCCCAAATTCAAATACCACGTCAAAACGACATATGTCATCAAGGTCAACCTCTGAAATTCGGAATCGCAAATCACGTTCGAAGTCTCGTTCGCGTTCGCGTTCAACAAAAAGGGGAAGGTCGGCTTTATTGGCGCGTCAAAGAGAAAACACATTTGCTACCATGAATAATCAAATTCCTTTTGAAGTTAAAGTGCAAAATGCACATTCGTGTATCAAGCACCATATCATCGCGCTTAAGCACTTGATTTGCCTTCAGCCTGAAGACAATGAAGCTCCTCAATCCTACTTCGAACCCTGTAGTCCGCCGGAATCAGAACGTAATCAGGAAGCAGAATCAGGAGGAGGAGATAAGGAGGAAGGTAGGTCTGCTATTTCACCAGTAGAACCACCACCTGTAGTCCAAGATACAGACAAGGACCAGAAAATGGAAAAGGAGCAGAACCAGGAGAAAGACCAGACAGAGGTCAAGGACCAGACCCAGGACAAGAGCAACGACGAGGACAACATTACGGACATTCCAGCTTCAGCAGCGTCTGCGGCCAAATCGTCAAAATCAGAAAAAGGTAAGGCTTCTAGTGGTAATGCTAAAAAGGGTAAAAAGCAAAATTTAAAGGTGAAAAGTAAGGTAGCAGAAGTTCAAGAAGTCTTTCCGGTCCCTCCCGCCCCTCCGGGTACGGAGGAAGAACTAATCTTCACTGAAACGACGGAATCTGAAGTAGCAGAAGTATTGCCGTTAACTCCTTCGGCATCAGTTCTACGAAAAAGTATTCAAAGGGTGAGTCCACGAAGAACTCTCATTCCTGCTGATATGGCCACGAGCCTGAGCTCTATTGGAGGAGGAGACTTCGACAATTGGACTCCAGTTGAGCTGGATAGTAGTATAGACTATGTAAAACGTGATGGATCGTTTCATGTTCCTCAGTCAAGTGGAGATTCCAGCAAATCGGGACCAACGGAATTAGCAATTCCATTGTGCTTAACTGTTCGCCTTACGGGTACAACTTCTTGTTAAACAACTTAGTCATATCCTATAAAGCAATGTTTTATTTTCAATACGCTTTGTATTCATTCGAAAACTGAACACCTTTAGCAGTACATACATAGGTAACATAATTAGTTGTTGAAAAAATATAAATAAGTAAGGGTTCCCTCTTTCTAGATATAACAAAAAAATGAGAAATGCTAACTTGTTTGAAAGACAAAATGCGAAATCGAAACATTCTGTGATTTAAACACGATGTTATAATTACGTTATTGTACGTGTTAACAATCGTACAATCACGAGACAACGAATCTGCACAATGAAATTATTGGGAGTAGCCCCGACGGATTGTAAATACCGTTGTGCATTGTAGATTAGTAAAATTGTAAATATTTCAGTGGAGTTTTTTGACATTTCCATTGCATCCGTTACAAAATGTAGAAAAGTAAGAATTTCATCCATTTTTTACATAGGTAATACTTACAGTAGATCATCGCAACCACCCGTTCCAGCCTTCAGCATGCCCTCAACCGTTACGATGGGTCCAACGTTACCGCAGCACAGAGAAACCAGAACTTTCATCGTGAAAAATGATAGCGATATTCCTATGCAATATGAAATCCAGAATTTGGACAAGTAAGCTTTTTGATTAATAAGTGTTTTATCATTGAGTATACATATGGACATAATGATGTTCTGGTCCTGGTAACGCCGGCGAGTCAAGTAGAAACTCCATTTTTAATTTGTAATATTGTTCTCCATTCTCTTGAATTAATAAATTAAATTAGTACGACATTTTGACCACGAAATTTAGACGAGGAATTTTCATTCCGAAACCATCCATAGGAGTGGTTCCGGGTGATGGAGAGCAAATTTTTACGATTTCGATGAACACAACTCTACCCCAATCTTTAGCTTACGATCACGCTTTCAAATTTAATGTCAACGTGATTGATGACAATGCGGTACAAAATCAAAATAATTCTGAATAGCTGCGAAAGTTAATAAATATAACTATATTAATAAATCCAATAACTATATTATGCGAATTTCATATTTCAATATTAAATGTTACGGCTACCTTCTCTGTTATAGCTTACGATTTACGGTTACGCCGAAGTTCCGGGACTTGAAATACAATTACTATCAGATCCTACGGACTCAGTCACCGAAATCGTGTGTCCCACAACAATTCCTGGATTCTGTACCAGAGCTTATATGACAATGAAAAACCTCTCCAGATTTCATTACAGGCATGTGCAGAATGTGTGCGTAGTTGTTCAGAATTAAAATAAAATTAGGCGGAGGCTCTCCTAGGGCCAGTTCCTACGCCGTATCTTCATTTTCCAGTCTTCAAAGTTTTCATTTTTATGAAACGTTTGCAGATACCTCATTGAGTTTGCCTCCACCGAAGAATACTTAAGACCGATATTTGTGGTAGATCCATGGAATGGAATTTTGGCGCCTTATGATGTAAATATAACCAGTAATTACTAGTGCCGTGACTGGCCCTGACAATTCCATCCCAACTTTAGATTTTGCTGTAGTTCGAATGATTAAAATAATACATTAAGCATCAGGTCAAATTTACTAAAGTACTAATTAAGTAATTAGATAAGATGTAACTATTTCAGTCTGTGAAATTAACTTGGAGATTCGTACCCTATAATTTCATAACGTATGAAGTCCCCTGGAAATTCCGATTTGAAGTAATGGGAGGGAAAAAAGAAGGCAGTTACTGGAATGCTATATATGAGTTCTTTATTCCGTTGAAAGGAACGGGGAATAAATGTCATCTTTCTGTAAGTAATTATTAATGATAGTCAAAATCTTCATTTTAACTGTGCAACATAGGTATACGTATACCGAGAGCTTTTTTGGAATTTGTAAATTTTAGGGAAAATCTTCTTTTGGCAGTCAATATTTTTTATTTGGCAGTTAATTTCTGTTTTTTTAGCAGTAACAAAAAGTAATTTTATTAGCAGTAACAAAAAGTATTTCTTTTAGCAGTTATAC
>JAAXYX010003203.1:0-15081 GCA_036851915.1 Ptenothrix huangshanensis | reverse complement strand
TTTCTACTTCTACTTGACGGGTGTTCTGCGGATGATGATGGGTGTGGTTGCATTGCTGAGAGGAGAGAAGCTGAGGGTGTAGGTGCCGGTGCCAGCGCCAGTGTGACACAAGTAGTTCCCTTGCACATTAGTGATTGTGCCAAAGTCCAACGTGTCCATCGGCTCCGACTTTACGTGGATCTTCTGTTCGATCGGTCGCTGCATAAGAAACGCACACATAAACATGTCATTAGAACCACCCCACTTACTTCCCATTAATTTCTATGTAATTGACACGTTCAAGCTAATTTACTCCATCATTAAAAATACTTAATTACAACAAGTGAAAATGTGCAACTTTATCAGTTAATTGCAACTGCATTCTAAATATAATGGGTCTTTCTGGATGGAAGGCATGGCAGCGGTACTGAGTAACGTCAAAGACAAGTTTAGATTCCGCGTGAATATGTGAGTAGGCAGGACGTCATTTAAATGTAAATGATTTCCAAATATCCATTTGCACACCATATAATTAAGAAATCGTATTTAAAACAACAAAAAAGAATAACTTTGATTTGATTTTACTTAATTTATTGTAATTGAAATCGGATTCTATTATGTACACGTACACAGAACACAAGGGAAAATGTGACACAAGATAATGCTTTACGATTTCTATCTTTACTTTATATTTGTAAATGTCGACACTTCTAGTAAATATAATTCAAGTAGAGATCAAAGAGATCAAAAGTGTACTGTAAAGCTCGATTTTAAATCCATCTATTCTGCCAAAGAATTGAAAATAAACATAAGTAAATTTGGACTGAAAACAGCTTTCAGCACGCCGCATTTTGCCGCTTGATTTAGATTATGTACACAGGTAGTAACTCCATAAATTTTAAGTACGTAGGAATATCTTTGCCCCCGGATTAAAATAAGGTTTAAATTACGGATTTGGGTAGCAATGTTTTGGGCCTTACATTGACAGAAATTGCATGAACTTGAGATACTTTGGTGGTCGGTGTGGTGGAGGACACAGTCGTCGTTTCTCCCACTAACGAGTCTGAGTTCCCACGAGATCGACGGGCAAGTAGCTGTAAGCCAATCGAAAAACAAGCAGTTAGTAAATCTTGAGCTTATTAAATTACCTTTTAGGAGTAGATGGTGACTCAATAAATAATTGTTATGAACTCTTACTTGAGCTTGGGTGAGAGGGGTACAAGGTTCTGAGATATCTTCCTCGTCGTCTTCGTCAGAAGCACCATTTCCGCTATAGTCTCGTTTCATCTCTCCTCGTTCGATCAACTCCAGATTCTCGGGATCCGACATGGCCCTCCGGATCGCGAGCGGATCCTTCCTCGACCACTTTTGAACTTCTTCGTCCATCTTGTGGATCTTGGCGGGATTGAGGGCCCACAGGCATCCCTTCCTCGCTCCGTTCCCCGGCTTCTCAATCTTCTCGAAGCACTTGTTCAGACTCAAATTATGACGCACCGAGTTCTTCCAGCCGCTCGGAGCGGATTTGAAGTACGGGAAGTGATCACTGCAAAGTCAACAAACAACAAAACAACGTCAGCCACGTTGTAACGAAAGTCACCTGACTAGAAACCCTCGAATCAAAAACACCAACCGGTAAACCGCATTCAATGCTTTTAGAATGTTCTCCAACACTAAAAGCCTTAACTACCCCAACGACTTATTTGTATTTCAAACATAATCCAATTCCAAAAACCCACTAAAACACTGGAATTCATAACTTCGATGCGTTCTACCTTTAAAACTTCCACGTCCTATACTCCTACAATTCATTCGCAAACACTTGATTTTTCTATTAAAACATGAATTTGCATCGCAAACTTAACTGTAACACTCAACTTAATAAATTCGAAATGAAAAACATTCAATAAGGCAATACAATTTAATTACAAATAGACGTTGGAGAAAGAAAACCCAGTCTTCAGTAAACAAGTTGAAGACAGTACGCACGTGTAAATATGCACAATGAGGAAGAAACTAAATTTGACTATTAATTAGGTACATGAAGTCAGAGCAGGAGGATCTCATAAACCAAACTAACGACAAGTAAGGTAAAATACCTTCAAATACATAGCCTGAAACCATAATCCCTATAATAATTGGACACCCCCCCTGGCAAATTGTTTTCAACATTACAGGGGTATGACCCCCACTCCAAATTTAAAAAAATTAACATTATAAGGGTACGGGTAGGGGTGTCAGCCTTTAGACCCCCCCTGGAAACAGGGACGGTTTTAGGCTATGCTCAAGTAGGTACCTAATATACCATGCATTACTAACACAGAACTACAATGGAATTGAATTAAATAGTTAGGTAAAGTAAAATGACTGACCACATAAATTTATAAATTTCGGAAACGGGTAAACTGCCAGTCTTAGAGTTTTTGAGGGCCATGGCGATGAGACAGGAGTAGGAGAAAGCAGGTTTGGGGTAGATCTTGCCGTCGGTGTGGGGCTGAGGCTCGTGCTTCTGCTTGCGCTTCTTGGGAGGGGAGACTTCGTGAAGGGCACCTGTCGTCACGATGAACTCAGGCTCGTCCAACTCGAACTCGGGCAGGTCGTTGGGCGATGGACTTCGGGAGGAAATGGACGACATGGACGTAGTGGAGGGACGGTGATGACGACCACTCTGGTGGCTGCTGTTGTTGTGGCTACGGGAAGGAACCACCCACACTGTATTTGTCGAGGGGGGCATTTCAGACTCACTCTCGTCCTCGTCTGTCGGAAACTCGCCAATGTCCACGTCGCTCTCTGATGCCGACGAGGCCGCGGAAGTCGCCACCGAAACCGGAACCACACTCGAAGGATCCACCTGCAAGCAAAACAAACGGATTAAAAAAATGCTTAAAATAAATGAACATCACTAGCGAGTCACAAATTAAAGAAAGAACTTAACAACGTAAGAATCCTAATGAGGAAAAAGTGAAGCAAAGATAAGAGCAAGAAACCAAAGAGAAACAGTTTATGCGCCATCAAATAAAATACACTGTCCGATAATGCACATTTCTTTTTATTCCGCTCGGGAATTAACCTACGACCAGGAATCACTTTTCTCCTTCTCCCTTTTCTCTTCACCCGCTGAATACTACAGAGACTCTGGCTTGGGAGACGACAGAATAAATTCCATCTAATGCTCTAATCACCAAACCAAATATTAAGGATAAAGAACGTGAAAACAGTGAATTAATTACTCTCTCCAAATTCTGCTTGCGCGTCCGCACATGAACTTGTTGTTTGAGAATGGAGATGGGAATCTTCCTCACTAGTGACGGAACCGAGTTCGGTCTCTTAAAGACGCCTTCCTCTCCCCCTTGACTCTGCCTGGAAGAAGCGACACTGGAACCCCTAGCACTGGAGTTCTTGGAAGCTTTAAATCCAGCGTCAGAGCTCACATTGTTCTCCTCACTATCACTGTTGCTCCCAGCCCCCCTTTCGTCCTCGGCGTAGTACGTGTACGTGACTCCACTACTGCCGCCGATCATATTCCCCTCCCCCACGTCGTAAGGGTCTTGATGCTCTCCCTCACCATCCTCCGGCTTAATCACAGTCATCTCCAGGTCTTCATCCAAATACTCCTCGTCCTCCTCCTGCTTCACCGCAACTTGGTCGTGGACAATCGACGTCTTCTTATCACTTGCACGAGTGTTAGCACCAGAACCAGAACTGGGAGAATTCTTAAAAGCCGAAGGATCGGAAAAGATGGACTCGACCTTTGTGATGATGGGACTGAGTTCCTCCTCGCCGTCTCCCTCCTCATCTTCATACCTGGGCTCGACATTCACAGTCAAGTCCATCTCCTCACTGCCAGGCGGTTGGCGGAAAACCAGCTTTCCATTCTCCAGCACGAGCTTCCCTTGATTTGCCATCTTTTGCACCATCTCCTGCACCGTCATCCCCTTGAAGTTCGTGGGGAACATGGGGATGGAGGTCAGATCCAGGTCCACGTGCTTGCTATTGCTGTTGCTATTTCTTCTGTTACTTGCACTCTCTTGCTGATTAGAAAGTCTCTGATTTGGATTCGCAGCTTTCGGTTTTCCATTGTTCGTCACTGTAGGAGTCGCAGTCATAATCTTGGGCTTGGACATGAGCACCCATCCGGAGGGGATTTGCTCAGTGGCTTGTTGAAGCGAGGATGTGGACGATGATGATTGCTTTGTTCTAGACGAACCTCCTCTCGTCTTCTCCAAAATAGCGTTTGTGGTACTCAAGGTCCTTCCCTTATGTCCCGTCGAGTCCAGAACAGTTTGAATGACACTCATGGCCCTAGGGTCGGTTTGGTAATGCTGCTTCTTCGGCTTCACCTTTGGCTTCTCTGGCATCTTCCAGCCCTGAATCGATTCCACAGCCTGTTCCACACTCGCCTTCCGCTTAATCCTCGTCATGTCATTCGTCGTGTCGTGAATCCACTTGGGACGGATGTATTCGTCAGGGATCCACGGCTCAAATCTTTCTTGCTCCTCCTCTTCTTCCTCCTCATAGTAGTCGTAGTCCAGGTCTGGATCGTCTTCCATGTCTCCATCTTGATGTCTTGAGGAGTTCTCGTGGCTCATGTCCTCCTCCTTGATCTTGCTTAGCAGATGCTCCTGCTGCATCAGCTTCCACAGAGGGGTCGACGTTGAAGTTGATGCTGACATTGTCGTATTTTATTCTTAGATTGCACTAGTTAATATTTCTTCGCTATGTACGGTACAGGTAAGTAGATTGAAATGATAACTGATGATGAAATAAATATTTAGGAAATTACGAACGAGGATTTTGCGATTTGCGAGGAGGGAGTGGGTGCTTGCTCTTGATCCTTCGGTTGCCAGTTGGAATTTGATTTGAACTGCGGCCAAAAGTTGCTTGGGTTGTGGTTGAGTGCTGGACGCTCTGGTCTGACGTTGCTTGGAGACTTGAGAAGGAGAGCACAGGTAGAGTGAGAAGGAAGGTCCAGTGTGGAAGTTTTATGGATTTCTCCGTGTATGCATGTACTGGAGAGTGTAGGTATGGTGCCAAGTTGGAATGGAACTGCAGTGGATGAATGAGGCTGGAATCCAGAAAGTGGAAGGGAGCAGCTTAAAGCTCGTGGTGTCGGTGCCAAAGGAATGAAGGAACAGTAAATTTGATCGGAAAGGAGAGAAAGTAGTGACGGGTAACTGTGACCAGGGAATCCTCCGTCACTTTGACTTTCCGTCTCTCCTTCTCCGCTTCACTTCCCTGCGACACACTGCCAAAATACACGCCAAACTGCTCACTGTCCTCCTTCACTGCTCTTGTGAAACACTCGCGTGAAATCCGAATGCCGGAATCAACCGAAAACGGACAACGGATCAGAATGAGAACGAGAGCCAAAGAATCACAATCAGCAATCCTCACAGAAACCTGCGATGCGGATCACACACACAGCAGGATTTTAAACTCGCCGTCTTTGTCTTCCACGCAAAACCACATTCAATGCCAAATGCCCAGTCACTTCAATCCCTTTCCAGTAACTTCCATCTCAAATTTCAATCCCCAATAACACTTTCCCTCAATCTACACTTGACTTGATTTGCCTTCAATTCAATTCTCAAGGATAAACAACAACGACAACCACACGCACTTTTCCCATACAAACACAACTTCACGATTACGAATTACGCAACTTTTGAATGTCTTGCGTAAGCAAAGCAATGCTTTCAATGCGTCAACAAGAACAATAATAAATAATAATGAAATGTATCTTTTCTCTCTCTGAATTCCTAATGTCACGAGGTCAGTGTGTCATAACAAATGGCTATGGAATTATTGACTATTATTTATTATGGATTCAGTGCACTCTACTCTTCCAGACGTTTTTCGAATGGAGACTGGACTTTAAGGAAATGCTTGGCCGTCACACTCCCACAACTCATGCTCACACAACTGGCACTGGCTTCGCTCCTGCACTTCACACCAAAGCGAGGTCCAGCCAAGGAAAACCAAAGCCAAGCCACCCGACGACACCTTTAAATCCTAACTCCACCATCACAGTCACCACACTCCGTGTCAACGCGCACACACGAATCCCATCCACATTTCAATTTTCAATCCCTTCCCTACTTAATCCTCACTAATTATTATTTTATTTCATTCGTAATTAAAAGTCGGCGTAGTCACTTATATTTGGCTTCCTTTCCTTGCACACTGAAAAGAACGAACACGCTTTTAGAGCACAATGCAAATCCAAATCCAATTCCAACCACTAACTCAATGCACTGGAATACTGAAAGCTACGTGACAGAAAGGGAACGCGAGAATAACATTGGAAAAATCCATCCTGCCTCTCCAACAGATTTTGCATTCGTAGAAAATCCTGTAGGAGGCGCAACCGCCTCCTCCGAACAAGTTCAAACTTGTCTCAGGCTCCACGCGAAGCCCCACCTCCTCCCTGCAAGCACCACGCCTCCAGCTCTCAACCCACACACACACAACGAATAAAACGAGTCCCAATGAATAACACACAAGGCAGGGCTGTCCAACCCACCCTTTCCAACCACTCTCGGCCAAACACCAAGGCTGTCCAAACCAAAAACAATTGGTGGGGTCGCGCATAAATCACGTCCCGAAAGTCACATTTTTTTCTCAGCATTTCCCACATTATATTTGAATTTATGACTCTCGTGATGCTGGTTGTGCACGACCCCCAGATTTTATTGCCAGGTTTGAGTGCCAGTGAGTGAGAGAGCAATAAAAAGGTTCTTCCACTTGGAAAGGAATAGAAAACATTGAACGCTGGACTTAATTCAAGGCTGTTGGAGATGGAGAATTTGGAGGGAAATGAAGGAGCAGACAGAACTCGGAGAAGGAGACAGACACAGGCCGAGGGCAGACGCAGAAACGGCACAAGGAATACAAGATACGCATATCTCATGTGTACTGCATAATGTATACATGTGCCCTTCTCTTTATCTCTATACCGCTCAAAATCTGAACAATGAAAACGAATTTTCCCACAGCCAGGCCAGACTCATTGCCTTTCCAGTCCAGTCCATCCTTCATCCTACCTACTACTCTACTACAACTACCAGCCTTTTACAATCCACCATTTACTCACTTCTCCTGGGGATGCAGATGCAGAGACCAGCTACACTTTGGACTAGGGGCCCTATCCAAAGTCTGTCTGTAGTCATAATAATAACGTTAAATCCAACCAACAACACTAAACCTAAACCTTACCAAATATAGCATCCAGCAATTATTATACAAAAAACAGAACACTATCAGCCCATGTAAATATCTACATACACGATGACGATATTATTTAGTTTATAGAGCAAAGTACTACACAGAGATAACCTGGATCTCAATGATGCATTTAATAAAAAATACTCATTTACAAAAAATATACATAGTAGTCGATAAGCCATGTATGTGCTTGCACATTTCAGGCATAATTTTCCAATCAATTTATAATAGTGACACACTTAGTTAGGGACAAAATGCTTAACGGCAACCATAATACGATTAATTATAACATGAATCGAATACGAAACAAATAAATACTTGGAAAAACAATGGAAAGAAAGTAAGGGAAGGTGAAATGATCTTCAGTTCCAGGCTGTTCAGTGTTCAGTCCTTTGTTCACATGTCCATGTGTTTCCAATCCAATTTCAATGCATTTTCCCTATTCGTGCTAATAATGACAGTCTATTTATTTTGTGTGGTCACTCTATACCAACACCACCGACAAGCTGCCTTCTTTATTATTCTCACTCTTTCTCTCAGAATCAGAGTACATAATATTACGTACGAGTTATCTTCAAAGCGAACAAAGAGCAGCACGAGCAACAGCAGTAAAACAAAACAAAGGAAAAAAATTAGGGAAAACATCCGGTCCCGCACCTCGCACCTGGTCAGTCCGCCTGGCGAACTTTTTATACGGCATTACGTAATTAATGAACATCCAGCTCTGCATTTACAATTCTAATCCAATGTCTAACAAGGAAAGCTTTTACTTACATAGCGAAATATGAGGAATTAATTTACAATTTAGAATAATTGAAAACTCGTAAATGATTGAAAATGACCACTATTTAAAATAACAAACAACTACCTACATTAGTGCATACTTAAAAATTAAAAGCCAAAATCAAATCAAACAGCCAAACTGTGCTTCCAAAAATCTATAGCACAACTCATTAAAAAAATTCCTAAAATTTGGAAACAAAGATGAAAAGGGACAGGAAGAGGATGTGAGTAATTTTGTACCTCGATAAATTAGTCGAACGCAACGACTCGACTCATTGTCACAAGTACAAAGCAGGGAATATGGAATTTCATACATTTGTTGTATTCCAGTGGATAACAGAATTCCCATTGCGATATCACTGCCTATCCACATCCTACTCATTCAATCAATTCAGTCATCACTGGGTCCATCCAGCACAACTTGAGCTGAGCTTCTGGCTTCAACGTCAATCAATATTTGCCCGAGCAGGACCAGAACCAGAATCAGAAGGGAATGAACACATTCACCACTTTCGTGTATGCACATATTTACACACACGCTATGATTAGGTGCCATATAATCATCCAGAAATAAAATACTATCACCGGCATCACCATGTGCCGGCAATGGCAACATCAACACTCGCAACAGCATCATCACCGAATTTCAATTGGAAAATCCAGTGAATGAATTAAGGAAGGGAGCATGGAAGGGGAGAGTAGGGATGGAGAAGGTGGATTTTACAACTGGGCTCTAGCTTTTCCTTTGGCTTTGGGTTCATGTTTACATTGTTTTTTTCAGGGTCCTTCGACCGGCAGTTACTCCAATGTTGTTGTCGGTTACTACGAAACCAACACCAACTGACGAACTGGAGTAACGAAGAACAACAAGAAAAGAGCGACAGCAGTGAAATAGAAATACAATCGTAGGTACCTACATAAAGGAAATACACCTTGTCCTTTGTTTACAGTTGAAGGATGTGGGTTATTGGTATTTGTATGAGCCTTGGATTATCTCTATAAGCATCTAAACCTTGTCTTAAGTCAGGTCCAGGTCAAGCAAATTTAGTATTCCCTCACAACAATCCGACTAAGACAATGCAATGTCCTCCTCAAAGGATTATTCAAGAAATCGTTAATCATTGAAAATGAGGATTCTGAAATGCCATCGGAAAATTTTGAGAAGGGATTGAAAGGACAGGGGAGGACATTAACATGAAGGTTATTAAAGCTACTTAAAAGGAGAGTACCTTCTCACAGTTTATTTATAGAACGTCAAACTGACTTTGGAAAAAGGAGTAGGGAAAAAAGAGCGAAAAGCGATTGGCATTGGGAACGGATGCAGATGCTGAAGGATAAAAGACTAGGACTAGGACTAGGACCAGGACCAGGACCAGACAACTGCAGCTTTTCATGCTGTTTCAGTTGTGATGATGAGATTTACGATGGAAAGCCGACAGAAGTAGCAAAACCGAAGCCGAAACCGAAACCGAAAGGAGAGCAAAGCGAAATCCAAAGCCGTGTCTGACTCTGGCTCTGACTTCGGCAACATTTCAAGTCAAGTGTGTGTCAGTCATAGTCTGTGTGTATGTCTGATTCGAGTCTGGTTGATGTTTCTATCGCACGATCTGTGAGCATGGAAGTAGAATCCAAAGTGAATGAATGAACAGAACAGCCTGTAGGAGAGGGAGCCGAAGAATGTAAAAAATGCATGCCATGTGTGCCGGAAGGAAAATGTAGTAAGATCAGTACGAGTTGTAACTCTGCACTCATTTAAAAATAAAGATAAAAAGCAGATCTACACAAAATTGTCAAATAAGTAGAAAGGAAAGGAAGAGTAAGTAATAATAATAAAATAATATGAATAAATAATGCTGAAAGTGAACTTACCAAAGCTCCCAAGTCTTCTAAGCAGCTAATTGCACCCATATTTAAAGATCCTAGGGAAGTGACAATGGTAGGCTTGAATTCTTGCTTGATCCCGTTCTGGGGACAAGTACCGTTACTGCTACTGTTGCTTATACTATTGTGAACACTACTGAGTATCCGCGGATTCAGTGTTGTCACTCCATTCCCATTCACACTGACATTCACATTGACTTTCCGTCCATTCTGCTGCAGCTGGGGCACTAACTGACTTTGACCCACGCCACTATTGTTACTACTATTGTTACAGTTACTCGTTCTGATATTAATCAAGCAATTATTGCCACTGACGTTTAGGGTTTGATGATTCTTGCCATTCGACGAATTGGAATTATTCCCCGGAGCTGCACTTGTACTTGAACTTGTACTAGAATTACTGTGATGATTCTGATTGCTGTTACTAGTCTTGGAGTTGGTGTTGGTGGGCCGATTGGAATTGGAATTGTTGCTTTGGTTTTGGCTACTATTACTACTATTATTGTTTTTACTAAAGTGACTCTGAGAGGAAGCAGACTTGAGATTCCTGGAATTGGAATTATTCATGTGGGAGGCAATTGGAGTCAATCCGAAGGAGCTGAGGGAGTAAGGATCGAAGCGGGAAGAATCGAACCGGATGTCAATCTCGTCCATGCCTTCCTCGTGGATGGTGAAGTGACTCGCTGAGAATTCCAGCTCGGCCATGAATTCAAACGGATGGCCACCCTTTGCTCCGGCTATAATCCTGTCCATCTCGGAGCGGAGGTCAACTTCCAGCAGTTCCTCCAGTGTGGGGTCATATTCTGAACTACAACCGTACATTAGATCCATCGTCATCTTGACAACGGAGGGGATGATGAGTGATGACTTTAATTCAAAATGAGAGGATGACGATTGCTACTAGTTGCTTGAACTAGTTGCTTTCCCTCAACTTGCACGTTGAACGGATCTTTCAAATATCTCAATATTTTGACTCGGATCAATTCAATTTTAAGGTTGTCATTGGTATTAAGTTTGAAATTGTGGCTTGCGGTACATGTGTTAAAGGCAACATTGTTTCACAGTGAAAACTTGTATCTTGTCTTGATGATTGATTTTGGGATCGATTTTCTATTTTCTACATCATCTCATAATTTCGCAGGAATCAAGTACGAGTCACAATTTGTAAAATTCTGGTTTGTAATGATGATGCTGGCGAAATCTGATGTTGAATATTAAGTTGACAATTAATTTAATTTACTTTGAATTTGATTTTGAGGTTAGTGATGCTTGTGACTCGATGAATTTTGATAATTGTTCACTTCCAAAAAGGTACCTGTTGAAAAAAGAACAAACAAATTAAAACTGAATCAAACCTCAATTCAGAAATCAATACAGAATAGGTAAAACCTCGTATGTCGTAAATTGAACTCTGAAATTAAATTCAAAATAGATTCGGAAAGGAAAACTGAAGGCTATTATTTATTGGTAATGACATGAATCTGTCTGTTTTAAAATTCTAAAAACCATCCGTAATTGAATCTAAAATTTTCACAATGGAAGACCGAATTTGGAAATTACAATAATAAGCAATAAGGTGTAAACCGTAATTTTTGAAGAAAATGTTGAAATGAACTCCTTTTTTACAGAAAAAAGAAAAAATATAGTTAACCGAGAAGAAGGACAATCTATGAAAATCCAAAATGCAAAAAAACCAGCAAATTATTTATTAACTAAAAGCAATGCTGCAAAAACTAGCATCCGAATTCCCCAAGATGTACATGCTGCTGCCTTGACTTGTCTTACATGTGATTATCATATCTCCTCTCAGTTATGCAAACTGCCACGTCAAATGCAATAATTCCCGCAATATTCTACTAATTGCAATTAAATCGAAGCATAATTACATCTGCTATCAAAATATGTACGGTAATCAAATACGAATTCTGATCAACACGGAATATAATTGATACATTGTTTAAGTACAGAACGAGTCAGTAGCAACAAGTACTAATGAACTAATGACCAACATTAGTAAAGAGATAATCCTCATTAACTCATCGATTGCGATAATTCTCCCTCGTAAACTGCTTCCCTCCAAAAAACTTAAGATTCTCGCTCACATTCCTTGCCATTGCACAGCACACTACAGCATAGGATTCCATACGGATACGATACGCTACGATACTACGCTCATGATCCCTAGCCTCGTACATACTCCAAGTACAATCCACCACAGTAAAATCATCGAGCACAAATACCAATTGCCAATACCTTTACCAATCCTTCAATCAAATCATTCATCAACAAACCTTAAAATTTCCACAAGCTCGTTAATGACAAATACAATTAAAATTAATTACATTTACGTGAATATCCAATAGAGATGGCTAATGACGCCGACTAGTTGAGTCCTGGTCCTGGTTCTTATCCTCGTATCCTATTTTTATTTCCTCTTTAAAATTTCACTACAATCCGAAATAGAACTTGCACCATGTCCACAATTAACTTTTGATCTCATTCGTCTTCGTATCCAGTCTTGTCTTCCTTTGCCTTTGACTCTACTCCTTGTATGCCTCTGCCTGTCAGCTCAGCAAAAGTGGAGGGCAAATCAACTCCTTAGCGCGGGAGAAACTTGCAAGCACATTTGCCCCTTGGGGGGATGATTTTTGTGGGAAAACCGGTCACTCACACAAATCACTGTGAAGTAGGGATTCTCCTGGTGTGAAAAATGTGTTTGAAATAGTCAAAAAATGTGTGAAAAGACTTGAAAAATAATGCCGATTCACTTTGGTCTGTTTCGGTTCTATTTGACTGACACTTACGTGGAGTGTACGAGGACGACAGAAGAGGTTGAGAAAAGGTAGATTTTGAGGACTTAAGTGTGTAGAACAGTAGGAAAGTTTGGTAAATTCGGAATCTTTAGTAAATTGTGGTTAAAGTGCTGTCACTGTTTTGGGGGGAAATGATTTCTCTTGGTAGTTTTTAATAATTGTAGTTGTTTAAAGTGAATGTTTAGCTTGTGGTTGTGTAGTAGTTGAGGTGGTAGTACAGTGTGTAGTAGTAGCGTAGACGTAGACGGTGTACATAAGACGAGAGAGAATGGACTGTAGGAATAAGCGTAGACTTGTAGGGTTGTATGCAGTATACGATTTTCCTCTATAGGATTTCGTATATGCGTTGGTCCGTGGAAAAAAAGACAAATGATGTGAAGCCGCTCTTGCTCTCCCATTGGCTCCACGTTGAAACTTGTCCGACCCGCTCAGCCTGCCATTCGTTGCCGCCAACTCCGCAACCTTTCCACACAAATGGCCATGTCTCTCTTTGCCTCGCAAACTCAACTTTTCCACATCTCCAACCTTGTCTCCCCACCCAATCTTCCCACTTTTTTCTACCCTCATCCCCCCACTGACACGCACCTCCGCCACCACATCCCCCCTCTCCAAATCCCCCTCTACAACCTGGTCAATTTTTCGAAATTTTCCTACCATTTTTAACCCCGGAAAACCGCCTTTGAAAATCCGTCCGATTTTAAGTGTCAGCATTACCTTCACTCGGCTCTGTCATCCACATCCAAGGCGTCATGGCCGACATTCATTTCTCCTCAATCTTCCTCCAGTCCACACACCAGTCCGGAGCAAAGTTTGAAATTCGAGGAAAATTGGATTTTATCGGGTGTTTTTGGAGATTTGGGTGGGAAAACGGAGCGCGGGATGCGTAGTGTTGGAGGAGTTTGGAAATTTTTACGGATTCTCGTCATTTTGTGGTCAAAGTGTGGAGTTTTCTCGTATTTGGAGACATTGGAGATTTGAGGATTTTGTGGGTATAGTATAGTGGCAGTGGTGTAGTTGTAGTTGTAGTTGTAGCTGGGTTTCCTATGCATTTATACGGGGAATGAATTGTTGGTGTTGGTGGAGATTGGAGATGCTACAGGGACTCATGGAAATGGAAATTCAGAGGAGACGGGGAGAGTTCACACTCTAGTCCTCATGTGGGGGTGGCAGGGTGAATTTGGGATGTTGACGTTGAGGCCGAGGATTTGAGAATTGAGAATTCAGAGCTAGGATGAGACGGGACGAAAATGACGAAATAGACTGGCACTTTACGAACAGACCCAGGCCACCTTAACATTATTCACAAGGGCAAAGGCAGCATTAACTCACATTACAGTAGCAATCGCCAATTTAATCCAAAATAAATGTTAAGGCCAAAAGTCCCATCATCATCTCCTTTAACTATAATTCCTCCTCTTATTTTCCTTTCCTTGTAATTCATCAATATCAGAATCTTCACAAGCATTTAAAGATTAAAGGGGAGAACGAGGCGAGAATCATTGCAGCATTGAATCAAATCAATTTTTAAATGAATTAATTGCCGGCTAATTTATTGCTTTATTTAAAAATAAAATATTTCTTTTTCTTGTCCCCTGTGCTTATTTTTAATTTCGTATTTTATTCGTAATTGTAATGAGTTTTATCCTTTTATGATGTCGATTGTCGATGAAATTGTTGTTGTTGTTGTTGTTGTTGTTGTTATTGGTGCCGGGAGTAGATGAGATTTAGATGAGAGTGTAGTGCGGTAGTCTCTCGTAGTTTTTATCTCGCATCGTATTCTTATGTCCCTTTTTAAAGAGTAAGCAGAAAATCGATAATGCAACGAAGGGATTGTTGATGTTGACTCTGAATCCAAATCCAATCCAAAGTGGGGCTTGTCATTCCTTTCATCTCAAATTCAATGCCATGGTCAGCATTTTTTCCTCACAATTTTCTGCCGTTCCAATATAATTACATACGCAATTTTCTTTTTTTTTTCTTTTCTAGGCTCTTGCTTTGCCTGTTATGTATGTACGCAGCCAAAATGCTGCTGATGAGCATTGATAGGTACATGAATTTTGCACGACGAGAATTAAAGTGAAGGTGTTTGATTGAGCATTGTTGACTTGCACGAGGAATCTGAGAATTCGTATGCATGTATTTTACTGTACTCTTGCATTTGCATCTTTTGGCGGGATTTTTGCCGACATTCCTTTCTTCTTGGCATGAGTTTTGCACGATGATAATAAATTGCCTCGCGAATCGCGAATTCGCGAATAATCCAAAAGGTAGAGGTGTGTATTTCTCCCCCTTGCCCGTGACTAGGGTCTGGCACTGGCTGCAAGAGAAGTGTTTTGCATTATCGTTTAAAGTTTCCACATATTGCTTTCACACGTACGAGTACGAGTACAACACAAGCGAATTT
>JAAXYX010003202.1:0-15083 GCA_036851915.1 Ptenothrix huangshanensis | reverse complement strand
CGCGGAAAAAAGTTACAAGCGTCCAACAACATGTTTCAGTACTCAAAACTCGAAAGCACTTACGTTGTTTTGTCATTATTGAATTAAGATCTTCGTACGTACGTACTTACGTACAACTACATCAGTCAGTTCAAAATTCAGCTAAACTGTAACACACTCACAATCTGTTGGGTCCTGTCTGCGAGTGTTTTTTCCTGCATTTAGCACAAGTTACCAACTTGTGGATAACGTGCATGACAATTGCAATATACATACCCAGGTATGCACGTACTATCATCTAACCTGAAAGAACTTTAGAAAATCTCACTCTCAGTCTTAGGTTTATGTATACAAAAACTCACTAAAATGCTCACTCCAACGTAATTGAACAATTCCTCCAGCCCGTTCGTGATTTAAACGTTTAAAGACTAAACCTTGTACACTTGCCATAGATTGTGGTACTTCAAGTATGTTGTAAAATTGTAAAATTGTCGAGTTCATTATGTTTTGCCCTTTTTGTGTTCATCTTGTCTTACCTAGAGCCTACATTACTAATAGTATTCCCTTGCGTTCGGTTGTGTTGTGTTCCGTTCATCGCATTTCTGCTGTACTGATAGTACCTACCAAACCAAGTCAAGGTACCTACCTAAGGTAGGTAGATTTTTTAATCGTTTTTGCCAACATAAAAAAATCCTAGGGATTTAGAAACCAAAAAATCTTAACTTTTAGTTAGCCTATGTGATGGAATGGAAAGTACCTAGATACCTATACATAGTGTAGATTCAAAACAAAAATAATTACATACTATGCATAAGTATTCAATGAACTTTTCCCAAAGTTCCCATCGCCTCATCCGCGAGAATGAAAGTACGAAAGCACACGCGAAAAGTAAGAAGGTTATTATGTAGATTTTTATTTATTAAGGAAACTTGAGTTCCTGGTCTACACTGCTCTCATATTGGAGGTATGACTTGGGTGCCAGGCCAGGCCAGACCAGACCAAACCAGACCAGGTTCAAATGTTTATGGGGGTTTCTCATATTTATTATGAAAATGAAAAATAAATGATTATGTATTTCCACTTTGTTTGTTACCTTAGTGTACCTAGTTTGTTCCAGTATTTTGTTGAAAACACACGGGGCTCTCTAGAAATGTCAATGAATTTGCAAACAGACGGTAAACTTGATTTTTCTCTTTGACTTTGTGTGAACGTAGGTAGGTTGGATTCCATTAGTGCATACCTACCTACGTTTTGTAAGCAAGCAAAATCTCCCACAGCTCAAATCCTCGGAATGAGTTGTGGTTGTTTTGTTTATGCTATATAAATCATGTACATAGGACGGCAGGTTTTGTTTGGCCTTTGGTTTGAACAAACAAATTTGCGAGTGAACCTCCGACGGATGTTGGACTAAGTTCTCTGTCTGTCTCATTTGTACCATAACCATAGCATAGACTGGAAAACCAGCCCAATTCCCAATTTACGCTGAAGCACCTGGCAACTAAGTAAGTAGTGCAAGTACCAGTTTTAAATTGCAAGACTTGTTCTTGTTTTTGAAAGAGATGAGTTGTGGACTCGGATGGTTATTAAATTATTACAAGTCCAAGTCCGACTACTTTATAGTGGAGCTCAACTCATGCTTGGCAATATCTGTATGAATAAAGGTAAACTGGATCATGTTGAAATGTTGAGAGTACGATTGAGATTTCGATTGTTAATACTTAAAGGAAAACGAATGTCATTCTGTGATAGCAGTTTGTATGTATTTGTATGTATGCAATGTTCTTTGTACTTGGAAGTTACTGTCTTTATCATTTGGAACCCTTTGGCTGTGCCTTACTCTTAGATTTAGTATTTAATACACGTCTCCTCTAAATCATCTTACGAGAGGAAACTGAAAATGGTCGCTTTTACCTTACATTATATTACGTCTTCACTTGAAATGTTTGATCTTTCTCCTCCTCCTCTATCCGAGTGAGGTTGTACTGTTATATGTTGCTTTGTTTCATCATGGTGATGGTTAGTACTTGGTACTTCTATAAGCACAACAAAATGAATGTGGTAGTTGAGTGTCTTACACTTATTACGTGATTTCGAAACATACACAAATGTATCTTTGACTTTGAGTGGAGCACTATCTGTAGGAGCAGAATGCATGTAGGTATGTATGTGTGTCTAAACAGTTTTCCTCTTCGCATTCGAATTCGCCTCTTGATGCTCATTCTTCGCTTTTGTTGACAATCCTGGAAGATTGGAATATAATTAAAGTTCGTTTGAGTGTTTCAATGAAAACTAAATTAATTTTCACAACTACATGAAATGGATACTTGGGAGACAGATGGAAGTTTGAGTGTCCTTTTAGTACATTTACGCCTACGATATGACAAGGACAAGGAATATAAGACTGTTTAATCAGGAAATTACATTTGCTTCCTTAGGCTTGTTTTGACAAAGTTGGAGAGTCTACGTGTAGATTTCAACTCAATGGAGTGGATCGAGTGGATTAATTTCCCCGAATTGAATCGAATCAGTTGGAAACGTCAATCGCACATGTCTATATGTAAAGGAGTGTTCAAGAACAAACAACGTAGTTATGAGCCAAATATAATTACCCGTATATTTGTCGTTGCCTATCCATACTCATATGTACTGGATATACATCTTACTAATGCAACGTGCTTCTCAGCTTGTTTTAATCAACGAATGTCCTCCTATTGCTTGTGTTAGTCATAGAATTTTATTTGAAAACGTCAAATTGTTTCTAATTTAAATTACATTTAAGTGCTTCTGCAATCAATGTTCCTATACAGATATTGGTAGCTTCTATAGTTTTACTTACTTGACTTCGGAGCCAGAAATCCTTTTACCAGCTAAATCAGCGTATTGTTTGTGTGCCAGAAAATAAGAATTAAAAGCCTTAAAAGAAGTACCAATGTACACTATAAAAACTAAGTTATCTTAAAAGCGAAAAAATGCATCGAAAACTCCAGAAATCTACACTGATTTAGTACAATTATGAATTGTCTGCCGAATTCAAATGTTTGTATCTTCATCTTCAGTACATCACAAAACCATTAAAAACGCTTCTCGGACTGCAAGATTTTCTATTTCAACAACTTTGAAACCGTTGAAAAAATTTGTTATTGTTTCAAAATTTCAATTTCTTATTTTTGCAGTATTTAAATGTTTCAAATTTTCTTATTTTGACAAAATTGAAATGCTTTAAACTTTCTTATTTTGGAAATTTCGAAACATATTATGATTATATACATCTTGGTCTGCGAGATTCGCTTTAGATGCAGTTTTAACGTTATCTTGACTGCAATCATAATTATAGTAAATGGTTTTTGAAATCTAAAATGCACCAATTTTTATAGTGTACCTACCTACAAAGTAGTCGTAGTTTTTATTGAAATTGAATTTTGGACCAGCATTGCTTCAGTTCTTTCCTTTACAAAAGATTTAATGATCAAATCAGAATCAGCTGAGCTTGCTCATTTCCGTGGTCGAAATTCCGAGGATAAAGCGGAGAAAGATAAATTCTATGTGAAGACAGTTATTGGATTTTTGTAAGTGACTAAGAGGCTAAAGATTGTCTTGAAATGAATTTAAAGGAGAAATCAGGATCAATTAATTGCCAGCACAGGCACTACTAGCTTCTATTATTTTACCGTTTTGACTTGTAGCCAATTGTGGATATTTGTAGTATGTAGTTGGAAGTTCGAACTTGAGAGAAAACTGTAGAATGATCGTGTTCCCTTTTACACCATTTTAAAAGTCTCATCCTTAGTACCTTTCCTTGAACTATAGATCCTATGTATAGATATAGTGATTCATTGATTGTACAAAAGGGAAAGAAAATACCTCCTTGTGGTTCGCTCTCTATCTCCTTTTCTTCTCCTTTGAAACTCGAACTCGGGAAAAAAGCTTTTCCCTTTGTTTATTATGCAAAGCTAAGTAAAAAACGGTAATGTAACGTGGGAGTTAAAAGTCAAGTTTAGAATTTTTTGTAGGAAGTAAAAGGTTAACTGATGCCTTGTGCGGGAAGTATGTAACGTGTGTAGTCTGTGATGTGTGGGTCTACTTATTCAAAATGGCAGGTTAGTTCACTTTGGTTAACCATAACACACCATAACGATTGAGTCCAAGTGGATTCGGTAATAGGAAAATCATCGTGACATGGAAAGTGATGCAGCTCCGATAATATTATCTTGTCTCATTTTATTCTTAGAAACAGTCAAATGTGAAATGTTAAATGTTCTGAAGGGGAAATGAGCTGCTCATTGTACCACGCTTATACGTACCGTATTTGATCGATTATTTCCCCCGGCAATTATACATTTTTCCCTTCGCCGACGCGGTAATTATTTGCGACCCGGCGCTTATTACGAAATTGTTTACGTTGAAAATGCGTAAACAATAAAAACAGGCGTTTTTAAAGTGTAAAATAAAAAACTTGAACGCTTTCAAAAAATGCAAAAGGAAAAATTTAACGTTTTCAAAATGCACAAAAATTAAAACAATTATCACTTTCAAAAAGTGCCATACGAAAAGAATTGAACGCTTTCAAAAAGTGTAAAATTAAAAAAACGAGCGTTTTCAAAAATTACGAAAATAAAAATTGAATGTTTCAAAGAACTCCAAAATCAAAAAGAACGTTTTCGAAAATAGCAAGGTATACAAATTGAACGTTTTCAAAAAGTACAAAATTAAAAAATAAGCGTTTTGAAAAAATTCAAAATAAAAAGCTAACGTTTTCAGAAACAGTAATAATAAAAAAAACCTTTGTTTCCAAAAAAGGAAACGTTTAATCAAACCCCTGAATTAATCAATTCCCGACTATGAGTCGATGAAATACGGTACGTAAGTACCTCGAGAGACTATTTACCTTCCTACACCCTTTCCTACATGTAGGTTTTGCCTCATACTGCGACTATGTGTTTCTGAACGCCGTTAGCAATTTGATGTTTACAAATCCAGCCGGTGATTTCAGTGTGTTATGACATGGCAAAATTACGATTTTATCAGGATCATAACCAGAACGAAAACTATTGCGAGTGCCAGTACCAGGAGCAGTGCCAAGCCAACCCACAGGAGGATATTATATTTGATATCACTATCAACGTTTTTCCTGTGTAGGTAGGGACAGGAATGGCCGATCTTTATGAATGTGTGGAGACAAGAAGCCTTGAGCAAAGAGAGAGCAAAATCTACTGCAAAAACTAATGGAAAGGCAAAAGCAAAGTAAAGCAAAGTAAAGCAAAGCAAAGCAAAGCAATAGCAAAGTCAACGAAAGTTTAGCGGCCTATGAGCAATCGAAATGAATGAAAGCATAGACTGTATAGAGAAAAGCAGAGATCTTTTGAGCTACAATCTAAAAGGAGAAGAAGACAAGCAAGACGCTTTGAAAAATTTGTATCTAATAGAAGTGCTCGGGAAAAGATAAGAAGATGAAGGAGTAGGAGAAGCGAGCACAGGCAGACGGTGTAGTACTCTAAGCTCTATAACTCTTGTCTTGTACTTGTAAGTTTACGAAAGATGCCATGAACAAAGTCATATGTATTGTTCTGTTTTGTGTATTATGGGAAAGGGTGCTTTGCTTTATGTTGGTTTTGGTGTTAGTGTTCCTATTCGTTCTGTCTTACATACATTACCTACATTATATTCTATGCTCTACGACATGTTCTTTGGCATTTTTCTATTATTTCTGTATGCACGGAAATTCACCTCGGATTTCTTCCATGTCTCCGCCACTTCCACTTCCACTGGTCCTGGTCCTGGTCCTGGTCTTGGTTTCGGTCTTGGATTTGGTCTTGGTCCTAGTTCTCTGTAATTGTGTAAACATGTGTGTACACTGTGTAGTGTACACACACAGCGTACGCAAAAGACACATAGGGAATTTTTTGGCTCGTCTGCTCTGCTCCTCTGGATCTGCTAGATATACGTTGGTCTACTTTTAGTTGGCATCCGAGCCGATCTTCTCTGGTCCCGTCCCAATCCAAATGCGATCTTACGGTCTGCTTACAGTGTCTACATACTAGTCTGTCCTTCTCCTTGGTTACTACTCCTTCTGGTTCATCTTCCTCTTCCCTAGTTCTTCTGCCTTGCTTCGGGTTTCATCTTGATGTGAGTGTGTGTGTGCAGTCAAAACCGACTAGAAGTGTCTGTGTGTCCTCTTCATCCTATTTTTCTAAATAACGCTTAACTCTGTACATGTGTACATTTTAAATTATGTGACAATTGGACAGTTCCGCGATGGAATAAAAGTATTCAAGTAAACGGAGTTGAGACAGTTGTATTTTCTCCCATTAAACCTACATAGATTTATGAACACTTTACTCCTCAGAAAGAAATTGTGATTGTGATTGTAATTGTAATTGTAATTGTGAAAATCCAAATCGAAAAGAAATTAGGAGCGGAGAAGATTCTGTCATTGTCATTAGGTACTGATCTTTAGCTAATGTTGACAAAGTGAACGCGTCGTTTTTGTTGTTGTTGTGCTCGTTGGAGTAAAAATGACAAATTTCGGTCATACATCCGTGGAAATGTGATGGAACAAATTGTGAGAGATTAGAAGATTAGATTGTGATAATTGTGATCGTGGTTTGGTGTGGTGGGGGCGGATAGATAAGCCTAATGCACATCTATACATATACCTATGCATTGATCCTCCAGTGTAATTACGAGCATTAGTCCCTAGCATTAGTCGTAAGTACTGACAAGTGTACGTAATTACTAAAGTTAAAGTTACAAAAAAAAGTCGAGTGTTGATGAGTTTCAATTTTCGGTTTGTATTTTCTCGGAAGCTTTATCCAGATACATAGGACACAATACAATACAATATAATACTAGTGATGGTGATAGTGGTGATGATGATGATGGTTGGATTTTGAGCACAAAAGTTTTTTTTCTAATTATTTTCGTTGATCGCACGAACAAGCTAATGGGTTGGGTGTAGTGTATGGAATATTTTTTGGTCTGTTTGTCTCTGTTCTGTATACATTGTAGAAGACATGTGGATGATCTGACCCCTTCTCTTTTCATCCCTTCTCTTCTCTTCTCTTCTGTTCTGTTCTGAAACGCAATTTATTCCCGAAACCAAAACCATAAGCGTATTCTGTACAGATATTAGTAAGTTTCCGAGTGTGCAATGCATTTGCAACTAGCAGCCAATCCATTTCAATCTAGTTATGAATGCGCGTGCACAAATATTATCATAACCACCCTTGGATGACTGAGTTAAGTAAAAGTTAAACGAAGTAATTTTCTTCCACTCATCGCCAGTCATTTTAGTCCGTTTACTCATATCATTATATCCCCACCTAAGTTGTATGTAGGATTGGCAGGGCTCTTGCTACCCACACTGCACTTGACTTGACTTGACTTGACGTACACATAAAACCGTCCAAAGTACCATGAACGAGGTTGAACTAAACTCCTCTGCCCGTGCCTCTATTTCTACCCCCCTGTTCGTCATCCATAGCTTTGGTTTTGGTAGGAAAATGATTACGACTATGACAAGAAGTACTATGCGAGTAAAAGTTATGCTGTGTAAACAGCCTCTGAAAAAATCTTCATCTAAAATTGAATGCACGAACATCCAAGCATACATAATTCGTCCATAATTAGACTTCCGGAAAGGCAACGTAGTAAACGCAGACAGATTTCGCTGTGTCTTGTGCACAGTGCACGTTTCAGTCGGCTCTGTCGTTCCATGGCCTGGCCTGGGCTGTCCTGGTCTAAGCTACAGATACAACATAACATATGATAGACTAAAAGCAAAAGCTAACCTAATGTGAGGCAAGGAAAGGAATGGAGAATGACAGATATACAACCCTTATACATTTGTGGTGAGATGAGAGTCTGCGACTAGTAATAAAGTTTCGTAGTGTCTTTTTCCATATTATGTATACATAGCTACATGTAGGTACATGGATATTTTGGGATGAAATAGAACGTGCTTTAAGTTGAGCATATGTAGCGGTTTTAGTAATTCGATTGTATAGCCAGTGCAGTTAAGACAGACCGTTTCCCTACGCATATATTAATTCTTCACAGTTTTTCATACGGCTTTTTTGCCTGTGCTGGAAAGATTGTTCGTCTCCTCTGGTCTCATTAGTGAACTATTCTCTTACCTAGTTTTAACATTCATTCCATCTTTTCTTCCCCAATTCCCATCCATGTATGTAGAATGTGGATGTAGTCGCCTCTCTCGAGATTATCTACTGCTTTGGCTTGACTGTAGACGAATATGCATTAGAATTGGATTTCATTAGAGTGCAATAGCTTCCGTCTCTAATTCATATACGCGTCAATTATATAAATCTGAGACGGAGGACGGGAAATCTAAATTGCAAATGAAAACTTCTGACTCCTCTCCTGGAATATGGCGTGTCCCACGAGTACCAGTGTTCACAGATGATAACTGGTTTATTCACTATATCATCTATCGCTGAGGAGTGTATGAGTGTGGGAGGTTAGCGAGAGAAAGAAAAATTAATAAAGAAATACATAAGCATATCTACGTACATAGATACATCCTTTCATTCCACGCTTTTTCTGAAAGAAGTCGGGAAAGTAATTCATAATTATGCTAGTTAATTATATGTAATCTGTTTCTGAAATCCAAGATCTAGAAATTATTTATTGCTGAAAGCTATTCTGTGTATTCCAATTACAGATATGCGTCGACTCTTGCGTTAGATTTTAAATAGGCGTCTGGAACGAATACAAAACAGTGGAAATTGCTCCCCAAATATTTTACTTGGGTATATCCTTAGCTAGCTTTTATGAATAGCAAAGGTAATTTGATAACCTGGAAAAAATTCAGGAAACTTTATGTACGTATCAGTTACACAACTTGCTGTCTTGGTCTCCTTGTTTTGGTCTTGCCATCACGTCGTTGTCGTTGTCGTTGTCATTCTCGTTCTCCTCATCATCATCATGAGCGTCATGGTTGTAGGCAGAAATCAATTTTAATTTAGGCATTCTTTAGTTGTGGTGTGGTGTATTGTGAAGTGAGTGCAATCCACAATGAAGTACATAAAATAGGTACTTACCCAGATACTATGCATCTCCATCTTTACAGATATCAGTATTCCTATGCTACGCACAACCACAGCACACTCGAATTCGAAAAGAAAGATCATTGTAAATAATTGAGTGTCGTGGAGTTCTATTGTGTTTGATCAAAGGAATGGAGCCGAGTAATGACTGAATATTTCATTATGTGTTCCGATTCAAATTGTAGTCACTGCGTTTTTGGTTACTTCTTCATTGGACTTGGTGTTTCGGTTGTTCCACTGTATATGTACCTAGTACTGTAATAAAGTAGTTGGAAGTAGCCACTATAAGCATTGTTCAGTTGGTCCTCGATGCTCGAAGCTGTCATGTATCTGCCAGCGAAATTGCTCCCATCTAATTTATTTATCTCCACTTAGTACAATACTAGCGATGTAATAATAAAATGATGTGGACGTGGACAATATACATGCATATACTGTTGAAGCCAATATACATATATACTACACTTATAAATGAAAGCTGCTGAGATTACTGAAGCAGTGAAGCTTATCCTCTAGTATAAATACATACATAGGTATAACTAGTTCTAGTACTCATACGTATACGGAATATCGTGCAGATGTATTCCAAAAACCTAACTCTAAATGCAGGGAGTAACTTGGTCTTGTTTTAATAGTGTATCCAGGACAAGTGCATAATGCATTACATAGGTATGCTCATTCTTCTGTATTTTATAATCATCTAAGTAAAAGAACAAGACCATCACCGTCCCAGGTTGACAATGAGCATTGGACAGTAATCCAATAATGAGAACGTATCATTTTGAAGCATCATCATCTTTGACTTGGGTTGGCTATGATTATGAATTGAGTGCTGGTATAATAAACACGGTTTAGTTTAGTCCAGCAGGTGCTATTTTATTACAGTCACAAAGGGCAGATGAGTGAGCTACTTGTACAGACTAAACGTTTACGTACGGCACTTTACTCCACAGGAAAAGCTTAATTGTATTAATTATGATTATGGGTTTCATGCAAGTTTTTTGAATCGCTGGGTTAACGGATCCTACAAGCTATCCTAGCGAAGAAGATAGCGAGCAAATGAGACTCAATTACAAAACAAGTACATATAAAGTGCTTATGTTAAACAAACTGTGCATACAATCATCATAATTTTCTACTTCAAGAAGATCCCTGCCTTTGAAATACAATAAAAATTTAAACGTCTCTTTGTCGACGTCGACAACGACTTCAACACTCGGAGTCGCAGTCGTGTGAAACAAATAAGCTAATATCAGTACCAGAAGACGTAATTTAAATATCACACTTGATCAAATTCCTGATTACAGTTGTACTTGTTATTGCTAGCTTTTAAAAATTTAAGTACGTACCTCGCTTGCTAGTGACATAAAAAGAGTGTCCGTTGCGAGGCGTAAATACCTAAGCGTATACGATTATGTGCAGGGAATACTTTGTATTCAGTTGTATGTACTTCACTAATCGCAAGGCAGATGTAGATATACATAATATATATATAGGTAGGTACTAGAGTTCATCTGCAACATCTTTACAAAAAATATTTCTTAGAAAGAATCGTTTAAACGGTACAGTATCGCAGCTCAGTAGAATACAGATGAAGAAGCTGACGTTTGGTGAATTGAAATATTGAAATGTAACACAAGAGACGAATTTATTACTATTGCTTGAAGGGACAATAACAACACAACACAATTTCGTAGATGTTCTTTCTATAATTCTTTTTTCTCCTCTCAGTACATCTCAACTCAGTCAACTAGGAATTGAAAGAAATCTTGAGTTTTGTTCAGTTCAAACGACCCGTAAAATCTTGTCACGACTTAATTTATCATTTGATTTATCTTTGTTGACGGTATTCAACACTTTTATGCAGTGGGATTTCCATCCAGCTATAAAGTGGGAGGAATGTTGTGTTGTATTCGTATCACTGAAAAGGCAATCTTATCATTTAGTTCCTCAATCATGAAAAATTGAATTTTTCCAATACGTTTCTTCTCGTGAAAGAGATATTGTATCTTTATGGTTCTGTCAAAGAAAGAAATTAATAGCAGTAAACGGTGAACAAGTTTTGAGAACGCGGGTTAAACTCCGGTGAATTAGGACTAAATCCTGCCATTGTAGAAATGGAATGCTCAAAGCAAACTAATTTTGCGCACATACCTATGAAATTGAATAGGAAAATTATACTGATAGGTCAGTAGGTAATTGGATTAACGCAAAATGACTACTTAACCTACGTAGTTTTCCTGTTAAATTAGTAGCAAGAGTGCTTTTAGAATAATTGAAACCCCTTTTTCATGATCAATATGGAACAGTTTTGAATCCCATTCTTAGAATTAGGGAATTCAGTTTTCAGAATGAATCGGTAGAAGTTAAACTACAAATGTGATAATTAAGTAAATTTTTAAAACCATTAAGCGCATTCGCGGTATATCTTCTGGAAAGAGTAATGTTTTACCTTTGAATATTGAATTGCGTTCATAACAATCAGAGAATATTCAATATTTACTCTGCAGTATGTAAACAGTGCAAATAATTTTGCTAACCATACTATTTCCTTTCAGATAAGCGACGGGGAAAGATGCTTCAGGTCAAATTAAACATGTCATTGCGTGAAACTATGTGTTGTCCTTGTTTACTTTAGGGTAGTGACAAAAGGAAGATGAAAGACTCATGAATTGCATTGATGATGTTTTAAGGAATTGATGTACATACCAAATGATAACAAATAATTGCAATGCATAGAGATTCCTGTTGATCAAAGAAAACAAGTTTCAATATAAATTAACTTTACTCAACAATAATCAAACGAAATATTTATCTGTTGCCAACTAGCTCATGTTCACTTTATGAGTTTGCTGTCAAATAATGACACTGAGTCGTGTTAATTACTTTCAGTCATAGCAGTTGCTTCATAATAAATAAATGATCGATGTGATAATGATTTGAATAAATATCAAGTGACCTTTAAAATGAAGATTGTACTGGACATCAAAGGAATAGTGGTTGAATGGTTCTTCGTAACTGTGGCTTCATTAGCATCATTGAAGATCGTTTAAGATTCACAGGTTGTTTGTGTTCTCAGCGATTTTTGAAGATAGACCCTTAAAGTTGGAATGAAAACTTCTATCATCGCTTTTCTATGACGTCCTAGCTATTTTGTCATTAGCGTTCCAATTGCTGATTCTCTTCCAGTCCAGTCCTTCCGACATCATCAGGACCCACTGTAATTAAGCGGTGTGAAAAGTAAAGTAATCAAAGTATCACATTTGTGGAGTAGCCTGAGTCGCGAAAGTAAAATGAGTTGCGGACTTTGTAGTTGTGCATCGGGGCGGAAGCGTCGAGATGGACGATCTAGTAGTGTTGACACAAGCCCGTATGGACCGCCGCGTACTGGTGCTGGTGCTGGAACGAGTACCGGTAATAGTAGTGTCTCATCAGATACGAAGATTGTTGATACTTCAGATAATTTTGACAGTATTCCATCGATTTTCAAGCCGATTCATGTGGACTCGCCAGCTATTGCGAGAACATCAAATCAGATTTACAATAGCTCATGTTCTCCTGGTATCCGCACTATTGAAGAAGCACATGTTGAGTCAACATCAGAGAAGTTCACAACTGATAATAACACAGATATGACAATGGGCTGTGGAGCAATTCTGCCGAAAGTTGGACAAGAACTCGACAACTCTAACGAACCAAAGGAAGATGAATGTGGCTCAATCCACTCACAAAGTTCTAGCAGAACTTTGTCTAACTCGAGTTGCGTCTGCCCAGATCCTGAAGCGGAGGAACCTCTCTTGGGTCGTGGTTCTCAACTTGAATTAGATTTGGACGTGGACGAGTTGGAGAGTAATGCTACTGATCTAGTCGATTCGGGTACATCTGCATCTGCACAGTTAGTTAATGTCACAGTTGGGCTTGATGATAGGAATTCAGGTCAGAAGTTAGAAGAACAAGCGATTAATCCCAGAGCCACTACCACATGTGATCTAGTCATATCGAATACCTCCAGCTCCTGTGAGTATCAAGGTCTGTGTCTTAACAATGTCACTTTAGAATTACCCTATGCAGATGCGACAGACAGTTCTCGAAGTAGTACACTGAGTAGATGTAGTACAGATAAACGAACTGGAATTGCCATTGACGTGAGAGGGAACCCTCTAAATTCGCTTAATAGTAATGTCAATAGTTCTCGTAGTAAAAGTCCAGAGACTGCTCAGGATACTCCTTTGCCTGGCAATGTGGAAGAGAATGTGATTTTGAAAGAAATCGATGATGCACGAGTTCAACTGGGCTTGGAAACGTTGACAAATGATAATGATTTTTTTAGTCAAGTATCTAGCCATTGTCTTGCTCTTGCTGTGCCTGTGGATCCAACCAAAATTCTGTGTTTGTCTTCACCGGATCTGGAAGAACCAACAACTCACATTAGCTGTAGTTCAATTACACTTGTGACTAGCAATAACAACAATAGTCCTGTTTCAAACCTAACTTCCAGTAATCCTTGTGGTCCGAGTTTGAGTTATAATTCTAATGGAACGTGGTCATCCGTGATGAAAGTTAATGAACCTCAGAATTCCCAGTCAAGTCGTGCTGCTCGATTGTCCGATTGTCCGAATCGAAATTGTTGTAGTATGAGGGACAATGTGAATGACGTTGATAATGTCTTTTGTCGTTGTTTTGACTTTGATGAGTCCAACAGTTTTTCTTACCCTCATGACACCCGTAAGAATATCTGTAATAAGAATAATAAAATGATTGTCAGACCAACCAGAACAATGAGTGAAGGCTCTGGAATGAATAACAATAATTACGCTCTGGATTCCATGCCATTAACTTTTCCTAAACTGCAAGAAAACGAGCCATTTGACTCGTGGTTCTCCTTGTATTTGTCATCTCAATCGTCTTGTCAAGGTTCTACACCAACTGCTAGTCCAAGTCCCAGTCTTTCCCTCTTGTCGTATGTTCTTACTTCTCCGTCTGCTGAATGTGAATCTCAACGCCTACTTAACCAACAACACCAGGGTCAGTCTTACAGATGTTATACGAATTTCATGTGTGTTCTATCTTGGATTTGCCGGAATAACCGCCTCACCTATCTTTACTCTCAATGTCTTTTCCAATGGCCAATGACCTCACAAAACTACCAACTACCAACATCTCGTCATTCGTCTTGCCTTATGTGTTGTTTGTGTGACTACTTGCTTCTAAAACACTCACAAAAATCCTCCTTTTGCCCATCGTGTTTCTCTGTAATTCAAGATTAACGTCTCTTTTCCCAAGCATTGTCACGGTCTTCGGGTAAACCTTCGTGTATCTCGTCTCGTCTCTCCTCGTCAACAAAGAGAGCAGGGAGAGGTTCCTTTCTTTTAACTCCTGGTCCTGGCCTGGTAGACACCTACCAAATGGTAAAAGTTGCTAGGAAGGACAAATACATATTGATATCATTAAAACTATTCAACTGCGGGGTATAAATAATCACGATACGAAACATATACTCTGTAATTATTACAAAACTTTGGATCACCGTTGATTACTTGATTAGTACTTGGTCTGGAATTGTCTAGTCTAGTATTTTTGGTTTGGATCTGAAATAAAATACGCTAATAACAGTTTAACATATTTAATTACTCGTAACTGTAACTGTAGCAAGGCAATACAGCCATGCTCAAAAAGGTTTTTCAACATGTTAATTTGACACTGAACTGAATGCTAAATTGTAGTGATTAGGTTTTTCTCCTGGGAGCTTTTCACAATGAAAGATCCACCGGCAACTGGATTTTCCATGGATTTCACACTCACATGCGTTCGTAATTTGTGAAACGCGGCAAAATTTGTGTGAAACGCTTGCGGCTTCCCATTCATTAATAGAATACCGTACAAGTTTGTACCTTATGATCCTGAATGTTAGATGGAAGTAGCATATAGATATGCATTATGCATATAACTTACGTTAGTAATCTCGAACATTTAATTATGTTGAGTTAAATTTAGCATCAACAGCTTTTGACTTTGACTGGCTCTCAACCGTTTTATTTAATG
>JAAXYX010003201.1:0-15087 GCA_036851915.1 Ptenothrix huangshanensis | reverse complement strand
CAATAGTAATTGCGCTGAAAGGAGAATTCGTTGAACTATTCCTAAGAATGCTTTTACCACAATTAATTTTTTACTGATTAATTGCATGTATTTGAGGTCATTTGTAAACAATAAAAGTGGTACACAGCAAAATATGATTGAGTAAGAAAGACTTCGAAATAATTATATATAATTTTACCAGCAGCAATTGTTTAATGAGGTAGGAAAAACGATGTTAACTTGGGTTAGTGCTAGAATCTCTAATGGTAATACCCAAAGTTGTTTTCCTGTAATCAAATCATCTATTTCATTTTATTATAAATCTATTTATTGACTTTAGTCAGTAATAATTATAACAATGTAGGTACAATTACATTCCAGGTAATTCCCGAGGAAAACTTGTTCTATGACTTGGCAGTAATTAGAGTGTACTTACAACAGCTAAATAAAAGCAGCATGGTCCCCGAAAATTTAAATTTCAAAACCACAAATCAACCTGATCTAAACTTCAGTCGTAAAACCTTGAGTAACATTAATGTACAGAACTATTGTAGTACTACACGTCGATATTACTAACATAATAATTAGGGAATTAAAAGTTCCATCTTTTCCGTGTAATCGACCATCGACTAATGTTAAGAAGTGCTTTGTCCAGGATGTAAGCAGTAATTGATAAAATACCTCTGTACACATTTTTACAATATGCGATTCCGCAACAACAGTGAACAGTGATGAGCTCAAGTTAGTTGATTTGAATATTTTATAAAGTATCTTTTACAGTGTATTTCCACTGCGTAACAAGTTCATAAATGATTATTGCAATTTGATTGTTTGCAACCAGCAATAATAGAGCCTCGGGAAAACATAAAAAATATTCAGTTTTTGTCCTGTAATCGCAGGAAAGAACAAAAATGGCCTGGTAAAGTATAGGTAATTATATAGCTTATATTTCTAGCTTTGCTAAACGACGCAATGAAATTGCTTTGTTTATGTATAAGCTGGAATATTTTAATAGCATACAGACATAAGTCGGGATTGAATCCATTGTACTACCTGTTTAAGTATCATCATCGATATTGTTGCATAGTGATCTATACAAAAGCACTACATAGTAAATTCGCGAGCATGTACCTATATGGGCAATTACATATAATATGTGTCAAATAACAGATAGCTTTTGTTATGGGTTACAAAGGCCATCATAACGTCAACAAAAGAGTTGCAAAAAAACTTGAAATGCAACTCTGAGGAAGTGGTTGATTAGTAACACACAAACGTAAAGTTGCAAAAATGATAACTCCAAAGTATGAAACATTGCACATAACATAATTTGACAAGTGAATGAAGCGTCTGAAAGTGCAATCAACGTTCAAAGTTGCTCGCATTGGCAATGTACATACGACAACTTTGACGTTGACCAACTGGCTTATCAGTGAAATGTAACTCAGTCGTTTTGTCAGTATCGAAAGTAGCACAATAATATTAAAACGGAATGGATGTACCACAGTCATTTCAGTTTACTTTCATAGTTCCTTTATACATGATCTCTTGCAAATATTCCAAGAACTTTTCCACGTTTTAATATATTACATGCTCTCCGCACAACTTTGATCTTCCATTGATTTTCTTTGCAATTAAATAATTTAAATTAAAATATTAAAATGGATTTAGACGTTTTAGGTAAATCGTTGCCAGATTTCGTGAAAGCAGTCAAACTCCAAATTGTACTATTGACCATTGCAGTAATACTGGTAGTTACCTTTGTACCCCTCGCTGCAGTTGTACTGACATTTCTCCTTTGGCGAACTTGTGTTGTTCAAATTGCTAAAGTGCTGCGACCACAATATCACAAATTAGTGCATTATTCAGCATTTGGAATCACTTGGGACTCCGTGCGGACAAAACCAGTATGGAATTTAGTTGGATTTATGATACTGGATGGCAAGATGGATTTTGAAAAATTACGTGATGAAAGCTGGGCTCGGATTATAGAGAAGAAAAAAGATTGCGCAGCAGGGCTGAGCAATGATGCAATTCCAAAGGATCAGTTGCTATATCCACAGTTGCAACAAACTCTAGCGCAGTTCGGAGGCTACTACTTTTGGAAGTGGGACGATAATTTCGACTTGAAAAACCATGTCCGATATTACGATTATAAAGGGAAGTTGACACTACCCACTAATAGGGAAAATGAGGACAGTGGAGTGTATTGTACAGAGGAAGACCTTGAAAGGGTATACGGTGGTTTGGTATCCGAACCTTGGACAGATGGGAGGAGCATGTGGGAGTTTCTCTATGTGGGAAAATTTAAATCGGTTTATACAAATGACAAGGAAGTACCAAAGGATCAATGTGTTGTTGCTTATAGAATTCATCATGCAATTGCAGATGGTTACAGTATTATTAAAATGTTGCAGGACTTGTCCAATATCGAAATAAAGAATCGCCGGGTTAACTTTCCAAAGTTGAGCACATTGCAAACCATTTTGGCTGCTGTCATTTTCCCTTTCAAATTTCCATTTGACATTGCACGCAGTTGCTTGGACTTTGCCGATGGATTCAATTCCTGGCATCTTTTAACCACCAAACTGAGCGGGGAATATAACTCGTGCATTTCTAAACCGTTGCCAGTAGATCTTATCAAAAGAATTAAAAATCATTCACGGCGTCAGTTATAATAGTGTTCTAATGGCAGCATCCACCGGTGCTTTTTGCAAGTTAATGAAGGAGGCTGGACAGGAAGTTCCACGTCGGATATCTAGTTATTATGCACTTCCCATGCCAAATCATCCTAATGGACTAAATATACACGCGTAAGCTAAATACTACTTATGTATTTCTTTTTCTATTTTGATTTCTTTACTGAATAAGCTTAGCCAACGCCAACATACAGAAAATGAAAGGATTATAGTTGCAAATAAGTATTGTATAAATTTTAGTAAGCTTATGTACCGAACTATTGTAAACATCTGAAAAATACCCTGAATCAAGCACATGCTAAAAATGGAACTTGTTGCTTTAATATATTATACAGAACCGGCACTGGCTTAAAATTACCGATGGCCTGTGCAACTTCTTCTGTGGACCGATTACACGCTATCAATAAAAGACTGGCTGATCAGGCAAGATACTTAACTGCGCGTCATTTACACTACGTTCTAGGAATAATTATTGGAGCTATTCCAACCATATTCATTGCACCCTATCGTCATTTCGTTTTGTGCACGGTCGGTGTGTCTTGCCTTCCGGGACCTGAAGAACCCATGGATTTTGGTGGGGCCAAAATGACCGATGCGATGAACGCCTGTGGAACAGGATTTNTAGGAATAATTATTGGAGCTATTCCAACCATATTCATTGCACCCTATCGTCATTTCGTTTTGTGCACGGTCGGTGTGTCTTGCCTTCCGGGACCTGAAGAACCCATGGATTTTGGTGGGGCCAAAATGACCGATGCGATGAACGCCTGTGGAACAGGATTTGGGAAAAATGGTAACTTTATTTGACAAAACTAAGCATTTGGAAACAAAATCTAATTTTACACACTTGATACATATATGCATATGCGTATTTAGCATATTCTCAGATAACATTCATTGATACCTAATTATTTCCCTGTGGCAGCACTATCAATGATTCTGATGTCAATTTGCGGAAAGCAGCGCTTTGTGGCACACATCGATAAGACAGTCTTCCCTTCACAGGAGCTATTCAGTCGCTTTGGTCAATACGCTGAGGAGGAGCTTAATGAATTATTAAAGCAAGGAAATTCGCTGCGGTCGAAAACTTTAAAAAATGAATAATTATTGATGATGCTTATACTGTGATATGTAGTGCAATCATGTTATAAAACGCACTCTGCTTACTTATTGCACTGGTTTTTATTATAAAATCTAGACAAATGTTTCATAAAGTGGGGTAACGTATTTTAATGTGAAAATCGTGCAAACGAAAGTTATAGGTATGTAAAAATATAATTTGTATAAAATTTATTTGTGTGCAATTCATCCAATGCATAACTATTTATTTTTTAAGATTATAAATGGAGACGTGATGTTTGGTTATAGTCATTCAAATTCAGATTTATAATAAAAACACCAATAGAAACTGTGGTTCCTCCTTTGCAATTTCGTGAACCTTTCTAGTAGTTATTTATTATTTTGTTTTACAAAATTAAATTTTACATGAAGCCAATAGTTTGTGCGTTGTATTTAGATTTCTGTTTACATTGAAAAAGTTGTGTATATAAGGCTCAAGTAATAATGGAAATGTCTGGATAATCGTATTTGTTTTGATTAGATAAAAGTTCAGGTGTAATAATTACGTGCATTCAGTGACATTTCTGATAAAAAACAAGGGCAGTTACTTAGCTATTAATGTTAAACTTATTCATACCAACATCCGACAACTAATTGACATTTTTGTGATCAAACTGCGAAGTCCGTAGTGTGTAAATTTTTGGTATCCTGACTAAACGCGTAGTTAAAAAAAAGTCTACTATTATCAACGTAGTAAATGAAAATAGTGAAATCCATTCATGTTTCCACACCTGAAAATAAATCCCTGAATGGAATGCATTGAGATTACCTCCTACTCACTTTGTCACTTTTAGCTACCTTATCAATTACAATCAAGGCTGATTCAATATTTACGTTTCCCAACGATCGATAGCTATCATGTAGAATTTCTTTGCCGCATGAATGATAGACTTTTCATCATGAACAGGAGGAGGATGTTTTAAAGCCGGATCGTATTTGAGAATAAACCTCTGGCAGATGGCAGTGATAAAGAGGAATAGATTATCGCGAGCAACTTGTTCCCCAAGACATTTTCTTAATCCCAAGGAGAATACACATACAGCATCGGATTTAATGACAGTTTGACCATCTTCACTGAGGAACCTTTCGGGTCGGAATACCTCAGGGTCCCCCCATATGTCTGGATCATGTTGAATTCCATAAATGTTTAGCAGTATCATGGTTCCTTTATCAATGAAATAAGGACCTATATTTGTGCTTTCAGTAGCTGTGTGGGGCAGGGAAGAAGCGGCAATCGGATTAAAGCGAAGGACTTCCCACATAAAAGCTTCGGTGAAAGGGCAACTGGCTCTGTCGGCAAGACATGGTTTGCGATCTGCTCCCACAATGACATCAACTTCTTTTCGGATCCTTTCCTGGATGTCAGGGTTCCTTATGAGATGAAGCATAGCCCACGCCAGCATGTTGGCCGTAGTGTCCCCACCACCGACGAAGAAATCAAACATGGCTCCCGATAGATTCAATTCTGTCAATGTAGGTAAATAACAATAATTCAGAAGTAGGTGAAAACTTGTTATTTTGCAGTCTGATGCTCCAGACAAGATTAATTACTTACTTCTGAAATGCAAGCAAAAAGTTCAAAAGGTTAATTTTCATACACTGTCTTTTAATTAGTTCTCGTGCCCGTAGAGCACAAAATTAAGGAGTTAAAATTTACTGGGAATGATAAAAATAATTCAAATCAAGTTGCATAACGCGATCACTTGTTAACTAACTGTAGCATCTACGAATAAATTACTTGTTCCCACTCACGATAACGTGCATAGAGTCAGTGCTGGTAAAAAGTAATGAAGATTTTAATGTACCCAAGAACGTTTTTAAATCCACTTAATCAAGGTAGATTGACTTTATCGTCTTGTTAATAAATGATTAAAGTCGATCTACCTTGGCATTGCATACCCCCAAACATTTTACAGACCTCCCTGTTTTCCAAAAAATGTTGAATCCACATCTGTTGTCTTTTTAATTTCTAACAAGTACGCATCCACTAAATTATTTGGAACTGTATTCTCATCCAACAATTTCTTTCTTGCATCAATGACCATTTGGCAATAATCCCGGAACTCAAACGCACTTTTCTGAAATAACTTCAGTCCTGGGAAAAACGGGGTCCAATTTATAATAGCACTAACCGTACTTATTTTCATTTTGCAGCCAACTAGGACAAAGTCAGGGAACCTAAAGGCGTTTCGAAACCCTCTGAAAAATAGCAAGCGTAGTTAACAATGTCATTTAATGTTGTGTAATTACATCCATTGAATTATTATTAAAGAAAATGTTACCCCGCCTCAAATACACATACTCATATACACGTGACACAAGCCGTATCAACTGCTGATCTTGATTAGCTCGTCGGCCCACCAAGATGGACCAAATGGAACTGAGAAGAGGTAGATAGAAGGCTTTATTCGGCGAAAATAATTTCCCCTTTTTCTCGGCCCAGTTCTCAATGAGATCGTCGACTTCTTTCTGAATCAAAGATTCCATGAATTTCGTACCAAAGCCAAATTGTTTCAAATGTTGGTGGCAGAATCTTCTTTGATCTTTCCATTGCTGACCAAAATTACTAATTACTCCTAGGAGTACAAAGCAATTCTTATACAGGATTAGAAGCAGACTCGTGAAACATAATAAGTTGAGCAATGTAATTATACAGATTCATGTAAAAAATATACAATTGTACGATCATACCGTACAATCCAGGTGCATAGAAGGAAATGCCCTCCTCTGGTGTAGTTCGTCCACAAAATACTGGGTTTCTGAACATCTGCTTCCCAAGCTCCAAATCGTTGATGGCTACCACCCTTGAAGAGATACACACACAATTTCGTTTTTTTGCTCAACTATTTAAATGCGTAAATTGTTTACCGAAGATTTCCAAATGATCCTTGTAAGATTTTTTCCTTCCCACGAACCCACTTCATAACATAGACGGGTCTGCAGTCCCCGTAGTACAGCAGCCAAAACACCACATAAGCGGGAGAGATGCCTATTTAAGATATCTCGTATTATTTAATGGAACTTTTTTAATGCATTTTCAATTAAGAATTAAAATATTAAAAATATGATTGTAGTTATTTTTATTCATGTACTAAACTTGGTATTGGCTTGAGTGTCTGATCAGCAACTTGTCTCGTATCGCCCTGTAGACCTAACATGGTTTCGATTGATTTTCTTTTCGTAGCCATGAACCAGAATAGTAAGATGTACAAAAGCGTGTACAGCACAGATGACAAAATTTCTTGCACTTCCATTGCAAAAAATGTAAAGCAGACTAACCAACGGAATGAGAAGACAGAGGAAAAGCAGACAACGGTGTGACAACGAAATAAGTCGAAATGAGTTGCTCCTCGATACAAGTCTTACGAGTCTTTGTGTGTCTCTGTGTCCACCTCGGAACTGTCTTTTGATACAGGTAGGCTGGGCAACAATTAAGTCAAAGTGTGTCATACTATTTATATTACGAAGAGAGGAAAAGCAAAAAGATCCTGACGTGCCTGGGTCCGGTTTATCTTCTCTTAAACTTTCCCCTTTTGCAACCTCATTTTTATTTTTATTTCACACACCATTAAACACTGATATATTGACTTTTGACTCATTCAGAAAATCCCCACTGTCTTTGCGTACACATATGCACGTACTCCTAACCTGTTAGCCCCAATACACACAAAAAATGCAGTTTTAAAGTGTTACTTGCATGGGTTTAAATGTGTTTTCGATCAGTTACATAACAACGACTTTTTCACCTTCATTTGCTGTCCTTTTTGCACGTGTTGTTGTTGTTGTTACTAATGAGCCATGCTTCACAACAATAACAAGATCAGCAGATTGTTGAACTTTATTTTACATCTACACATTTGACAGTACCTACCTTTTAACTCTACCAAATACAAAGTCGACTTTTTTGGGATGATATGTGAAATTCTTCCATGTCATTTACCTACAAAGGTTAAAGTTTTTGGACTGTAAATATGGGCTGCAATGAAAATCACATTTTCCCCAGAATTTCATTTGAAGAAGAGGAAATTAAAAGGGCAAGGGTGAGAAGGGGGACGCGACGGTGGCAAATACTTATTGATTTGCAATTAAGTCACGTTGGGTTACGTTCATGTTACCCTAGGGATGAGGTACCTGTACAGACTAAAGACAAGCAATGTATATGATACACTCTCCAGACTGAAAATATTCAAATAAAACTTGACCTGTCTTTACATTAGATGAGTAAACGATACGGAAGTAATTAGGTATTTATGTATCTATATTCCGTGATAAATAATATATAACTTAATATTATGTGTTACAAATGGATCGGAAATTTGGGAATGTGCCCCAGATTGATTTTTTGAACTCGTCCCAGAAATATTATTTTTTATGAGACACATCTCCAAGTCATCTCCAACGAATTAAATTTTGATTTAAATTTATACGCAATTAGAACATTATGCAATAATATTAACAATACAGTTATACTCAAATTTCTTGCTCGTATATTGATACTATACATAAAATCATAATCACATTTAAAATCCAAAAGTTGCTCCCGCATCCTCTGCATCGTTTATGCACTAAAGTTTAAATTCAATGTCAAATGGTTATTCCAATTAAATATACAGCCCGTAAGTAACACGACTTATGAGCAATCATAAGAATAATACATTATTAAAACGGCAGCAAGTTGCACCAGTGACGACAACCTGCTCTGACAAGATCACTTGAAAGAAAACTATGACGATACCATAGGGAAAATTTTCATTGCGTCAAAAACTTTGTAACGTAGATGAATTAATTACATAAAATCCAAGCTACATCATCATCAAAACGTAAACGTATACGTAATGGTAGCTTCTAGTAGGTATGCAATAAAATTTCAGTGACATAAGGAAACAAACCAAGACGTCACTGTAAAAAGCTCCCCTATATATTCCAAACCCTAAAAATGCAAAGTAGTTGAAGTTTTTTCTATGATTAAATCTAGAAAATTAATTTAAATATTTGCTGGCAGAAATACTGTAGTAAAACGTTAACATGGCGGTTTTTCCATCCCTATCCCAACGAGCTTTACCAGTTGATGCTACTGTAGCTACCAGGTTTTCATGAGACAATAAGGAAGATGTTCGGATTATGAACCNAATTTAAATATTTGCTGGCAGAAATACTGTAGTAAAACGTTAACATGGCGGTTTTTCCATCCCTATCCCAACGAGCTTTACCAGTTGATGCTACTGTAGCTACCAGGTTTTCATGAGACAATAAGGAAGATGTTCGGATTATGAACCCGTAATAAATCACCATTAACATATAATTTAGACATTTATCAGTTGATTTAACTCGCACTTTTATGTAACGAATGCAGGTAATAAAAGGAAGAACAGTCAGTTGAATCAGACGAAAGCCATAAACACAAAACAGTAATTAAAATTTGATCTCATCAGTCTTCATGCAAATATGCTTGACCAAATGAAGGAGTAAAATATCATTAGTGAGATTTTTTCACACGAAACATATTACCACAAGGTTGATCGAGAATATACTATTCTTATCCAGTTTGTATTTTTGTATATAAACCAGCCAGTCCATGTTCCAAAGCATCAAACTTCTTTTGGAATCCAAAGTTTACGCACCTCAGCAGTATTAAACATCAAGGTTTGGATATTGAAGCCAAGTTTTAACTGAACTTAAGAACTTCGCAGTTTTCATCTGTAATTACTATTCGTAATTTTACACTTTGTTTTTCCTACTTTGCAACTTTTATCAACTGAAAATGAAGATCGATTCATGGGAAGAGATTGAAGTGGCTATCAAGCAGGTAAGGAACTCGTTTATCTTGCACCAACTATTACAACTATTATAAATTTTATGTATGTATTCCAACTACAAAAATTAAATACTTTTTCATTCTCTAATAATTTTGAAGTATTTTTAAAATTGTGAGATTTTGGTATGCCTATTGCAGTGTAGACAAAATCGGCTATATATAGCTGTTTTGAAGTTTCATAACTTGATTCCTTATAACTGATTGCTTTATTATTAAGTATATTTTTATTATTTACAGCTTCGCAGTCGTCTAGAAGATATGATTGACTTAAATAAAAAATTCGATAGTGATTTTTTACTCTACCGGTGGTTTATTCGTAAGCGTAATTCAAATATTTATTTCACGACAAGTTTTCCCTAATTTCAGAACTATGAAACAATAAAATGAATATTTTAATTGCAGATCATAACACGAATATTGATCGAACCGAAAAGGCCATTCGAGAGGTATGTATATAAATATAATTAATTCAATAACCCTTAATTTTATTGCTACAATAAGTATATGCTGCAACTTGTAAGTTTTATTACACTGGTACCAATCATTTTAATAATGAACCGTTGCAACGACCACGCAGTAAATATTACTATAAGCCTAATATAGTGCTAAATATAAGGTCAGTGAAGGTTCGAACGAAGATCACCTCCTCAGAGCAATCTCTATAAGTTTAAGTCAAAATTAAGGGAATCTTTGTAAGTTTGATTTTCTTGGATAACTAATGTGGGCGGTCCATAAATATGATCAGATAGTAAATGTCAAAGTTTTATAAATGGTTTCGACTCTTACTGCAAGTTTTATGTTATGAGTATAGAATATGAAAATCAATCGTCAGTCTCAACTTTAAGTTTTTGAAATTTTTGAAACACAGGCTTGATTTACAATATCAGCTTCCACTACATTGCACCGTATTAGTATTCACAGTTAGTGCAGCGACATCTCAAGATCGCAATACTACTCCATAATAATTATATCATTGTGATCTCGCCTACTTAACAATCGAAAGAGCAAAACAACGTTTGTTTAATATAAAAAGCATAAAATAAATGTTATTCACATTTGTGCTTCAGCATATAAAACCCACCCAGCATATAAAAGTTTTTCTTTTATTCCCATAAAACTATTTTTATTGCCTATAATAAAAGGTTAAATTATATATACCTGATTATTATAGCTGCCGTTGTAGCGCTTCTGAATGATATTTCCTTGAGAGGTCGTTGTATAGGTGTTATTGTAATGTTAAATCCAAGCATGTTACTAATTATTTATGTTTATACTTTGTTTGGCAGTCTATCGAATGGAGGAAAAAAAATAACGTAGATGTGCTTGGCGAGCAAGAGTGGGGATGGGAAACTCCCGGGATTGAAAAAAGCATTGCAGTTAGTATATGCGGTGTTAGTAAGAAAGGCCAGCCAGGTAAACATTTTTACTTTATTCTTGTCATTAATTAATTACACATCATTATTAATGAAATGAACAGCAAGCTAAGCAAGTTGGGGACAAGATAAAAGTTGAAAGCAAAGATTACGATTTAGTTTATTTCCAATTTCCAGTTGTCACGATTAACGGAGAAGGGGTTGATTTGGCTACCTTACTTAAAAAATACGGAAAGGAAGGCTGTCGAAGATATTTTATCCAATGGTATGTTAAGCTGGAGAAACTTATGATTGAAAGCGCAAAGAAGGCGAATCAAGTAATCCTTGATAACGGTGAGCCAAACCAACGAGGCAAAATTAATCCATCGTGGCTAACCGCTGCTCCCCTTCAAATCGTTAGCTATAAGAACTATTCTTTATGGAATGCAACTTCTGTGGATGGTAAGCATTGTTTTTTAATCAAATAGAGATTCGTCACACAATTAATACATTACAAACACCTTCAACCTTTACCGTATTTCAAGAACTGGAATGAATGTTTAGATTCTATTTCGCCATGGGATTAATTGAAATACAATTTGTGTGCATTTCAGGACTTCAAGTGATTGCTGAAAGCTTTAAAATTGGAATGACCTACTTCCCCTGCTGCGTGAGTGCAGTCTACGCTGTCAACTGTAAGTGATCTTTACTAATAATTAATGCAATCCCCTTTTGCGTAACTCTCTTTATGTATATTCTGCATAGATACTGATCTTATAATTGTGAAATATTAATAATTACTAAAATTATGCTCTTAATATTATTAGTAAAATTATAATACAAATTAATAACAATGTAATAATTTTAGTTCTTCCTTGTTTGAATTCTGCAGTAAACACGTTTTCAAATTTGGTTGTAAAAACTATGAAGCCTCTTCTGACAACTCAGGCCTTCGTAATGGAGTTTTTCGATACGGACAAAAGCAAATGGTCGAAGGCCCTGTTAGAGCTCATTGATGAAGATCAACTCCCTCAGTATTTTGGAGGAACCCAACCTGATGCGCCACATGCAAAGGCATAGAATAAATCTACAAGCAGCTGCACATTTCTAGGTGTTTACTGGAGAAGCTGGAATTACTTCCCTTTTTGAAGAGTTTCATTCCTTTTTGTATCTACTTTTGTAATTATATATTTTCTACCTATTCATATTTACGAGTACAGCAACAAAATGCATCTAAAGCGTATAGTACAGTATAGGTAATATTATAAAGTTTAGGGTATTTTAAAATAATTTCATAAGCATTTCAGGGATTTGAGATTAACGTGGAGAAACCAATAAATAATTATATAACTACTCCTCTGAAACCTACTTATTTTCCTATCCAAAGTATGTTTTTGATCCAATCATCATTAAAAATTGGACTTGGTTGAGTGTATTAGTCACTGTTTGCGTGTCTGACGTATTGTAAAAGTGTACAAATCTCAAGTTTTTTTTACGAGTAAATGTATTACTACTTATATTATCCTAAATTAAAACCATTGATTTTTTTAATCAAAAATTATTCACCAACAATGAATTTTAAATTACGAACTGGCACATTTCTATGAAATGTATACTACATATTGCGATGATGTATTCTCGCTGGGGAAGTACAGAAACGTCCAGATTTCTCTTGGCTGTTCAACAAAATCCTCCAAATACAATGGATTTGCCCAGCAATCTTTAGCAAAAACCAATCTGGTGATTTCCAGTCGTTACAAAAGATGCAGAATAAAGAGTTTAGAAAAGATATCACGCATTTTCCTAGCAGTAGTAGTTGCAGATCTGAAGTGGGACGCGTGCTATGTGTCTTTTGTTTTTATGATATTGCTATACTTTATTTAGCCACAACTTTAACTACGTTGTAATACACAAGCTGCTATTATTAGTCCTAGCTTTTGCAGTAGTTTTATTAGTTAATGACAGTTAGTAAAGCACAAATAGGCACAAGCCATATTAAGATAAAAATTCTCATGTTTTTTCATTCCCTACTCTAGACATTGTTATACAGTATGTGTGGTAATTACATGATTATGTAAGTACGAAATTTTAAATCTAATTACTTACGACAAGTAATTGCGCAGTTAAGTTAAAACAATGTGAAAATAGTCACGTCATGCCTACGTTAATTTTAGCCAAGCTAAATTAGTTCAATATTTCTTAGAACTCATTTGCCGTCAATACAATTTCCAACGTATTTGTAAATAACATTATTTTGATATTATTAAGCAGCGCAAAGACAACAGTTGAGTAAGTTGTCATGTTTACAAGTTGTTTACGAATGGGAGAAAGATAGCGCTCCGTTCGGGACAGTACGGGATGGGGCAGGACCCATTTCGTTCCAAAAAAAACTTAGGTATGCCGTACCGGACTTTTGGGGACGAGATGACAAAATGACCATCCAGTCCCATCCCATCCTGTCCCGATATCCTTACCGTACCGACGCTGCGGGCGGTCCCGACGGAATAACTGGAACGAAAAATGTAATTTTGAAATCATTAGCTACAATAAGAAACTGCAGAATAACTCTACAATCAAAGATTGTTTGGAATTTTCTGGTTTTTTGCAATTCTGGTCAGATGATTCACATAAGCATGATTTGATGTTGATACTTAAAGGACGTTTATTTTTTGAATGGGTATTTAATGTCAAATTACATCATTTTACTGCTGATTCAACACCCGTGATAACGCATAGAATGCCAACGGGCTTGATTTTCGATGCCACCCAAAAGCTAAAATTTGTTCCAAATTAAAACAAGACATCATTTTGTGTCAAAAAATAATCCCGTGACTAAATACCCATCGATTATTAGTAAAAAAACTAAGCAATTGCAAATTTGATCTGTAGTACGAAACTTTCGGGCTGTACCGAAGTCTTCGGAATTACAAATCTTCCTCCCGTCCCGATTCCGCATCCTACCGATTTGGACCGGATTGGAATATCCGTACCTAACGGAGCTCTATGAGAAACACTAAATAAGATTATTTTCTTAGAGGAAACAAAAATATTCTAATGACTTGTTAATTCACTAGCAACAAAATTGTTCTCGCATATTTTGTCTACGAAATGTAATTCAGCACGTTTGAGTTAGTCTTTCTAAAAATTTCATAATTTTTTGAATATGCATTTCATAAAGGTGTTTGTCACAGCGATAATGCTGTCTTCAAAGACAAATACGTTAGCAGAGACTGGTAAGTATCATTGTACGTTTCATTCGCAATGAAAAGCCTTGTTCCGTTCGGTTTTGCTTACGTTGTGTTCCGAGATTGAGAGCGTTCTGACTTTCCGACCAATTTTTTGCACAGCGCTAATAATTAATCAAGCTACCGGAATTATACTTTTCGACCCGAATTAAGCAATTTTCAAGTATTTGTTATGCAAAGATTGTGTGAGATTTTTCATTGTGCACGAATTATGAATTTTGTTCTACAATTATGTAGGTATTCACAAATTCTGCATTTTAATCTAAAATTATGCAAAATTTGTTTTCCTGAATAATTCCTGCTGCAGCTAAAGAGTCCATTAACTAATTTTATTTGCAAATAGTAAACTGGATATTTGTCTAATATTATACACAAGCAGTTCGAACCTCTCATTTTTACTTTCACATGATATTTTATGCTTTATTAAGTCAAAAATGATTATGCAAGGATTATGCGACTTGCGCGTTTTATGTTAAATTTTCCCCCATTTTCGGGTTTTCTTACTTAATACTTTTTTGCATTCAGGTTGTCTTACTCATTAATAGCAAAAATATAATCCTAAGTTTCCAGTGGGTCTGATGGCTATAAATGTACATAGTGTGCGTTTTAATTCTGCAGATATAGCTGACGATCACGACTGGTTCAAGGGAATCGATTTTTTTAAATCAAGTGAAGCGAATTCAGCCACTCCAAGCACCATTGCAACACAAACTACTGTCAAACATGAACATTCAGCAACTACAGAAAACAGACTAGATTCAATAAACGCTCCTGAAGAAAATATTTTTCTTAAAGCAAATCAAAAACATAATTCTACAATAGCTAACACAACCGTATTGTTTTCCTCAATAAATCAGGAGACAAAATGTAATTGTATT